>CAUYQG010200746.1:0-19619 GCA_963574415.1 Tarsius wallacei | reverse complement strand
GATAAATGTTGTCCAGGTTCCATTGCCAAGAATGTGTTGTCCAAAATGCCTGTTTAGTTTTTAAAGATGGAACTCCACCCTTTGCTTGGTTTTAAATATGTATGGAATGTTATGATAGGGCATAGTAGTAGTGGTGGTCAGACATGGAAATGGTGGGGAGACAAAAATATACATGTGAAATGAACTCAGTATTTTAATAAAGTTAAAAAAAAAAAAAGAAACGTTTGGTCCATCTATACCAGTCACTACATAGCATCACTCTGCATCTAGAGAAACACATTAAAGCAAAGGTTTATACCGCACCATAAGATCTACTGGTCCTGTCACATATAGCACCACTTAGGACCTCCAAGCCTGAAAGAGTGTCAGAATGACATTTAAAGGTGAAGTTGAGGCTCATCTTAGAAATGGTACCATATGAAGCTGGGACTCCATCTTCCAGAATGCAATATCCACCCTTAAGCAATGAGTAACCAACAGGTAGAAGTAGAGATGACTCCACTTACCATTATTCTCAGTGACTCACTTGGAGAAATAAGTACTTCTTGTACTCACAACTTTAGATTCTATGGACCTAGAGGTCCTGGTACTCACAGGTGAAGCATTTCCATGGAGAGACACAGCAAGAGTTCTCTTAAATTTTAAGCTGCATCATTTCAGGCTCTCTATGCCAGGAATACAGCAGGTAAGTAGAAGATCATTGTATGGCAACGACTCTGATAATCAGTAGGTGGTATGGCTACTCTACTGCAGTAGATTCAGGGAAGAATACTTTTGGCACCCAAATGATTCCCTGAGCAAGATCCTTGGTATTCCGTCACCCAAATTTGGTGGCAAATGGACAAGTGCATCAGCCATGGCCTAAGAAAGACATGAGGATCAGCACTCAACCCCTTAAAGTTGAGGCTCTTGGTCACACCCCTACAGGCAAGCCATACAAACAGGAATACTAGTTAAGGGCCAGAGTACTTTAGAATGGGATTAAAGTGGGGACATGATGAGCATCAGTTGAAGCTTCTAGATCAGCTGCAGAGGGATGGGTATCATTTGTGCCACTGACCTCCCTTTTCTAAGACTCCTCCGGAAATCAAACCAACCAAAATCCCGGAGGAGCAGTTGTCAATTTGTGTGCAGTTATTGTGTAGAACATGTGGCTCCACACAAGGGGTAGACTGTAGTGAACTCTGTGGTGTGACATACAGACCCCCTTTTAGGACTGAGGCTCTCATTCCCCCAGCTGCAGGAGTGATGGCTACTGAGAACTCACCAGTGAGTTCCTCTATGGCAAATGCCTTCAGCTGAAGGGAGCTGCCCCGTTAAAGGTTACAACCTCTTTGGGGGGCAGCCTGCATCCAATGACTCATTGGTACAAAAATACAAGGATTAGCCCCTTGCATCAGGTCAGACCAGATCTGACCAACTATCCTAGCCCCAGTACTTCCTGTAGGGTTTAATGAAGGCCTCTGGTGCAAGTGCATTACAGTTCAGCATCTCCTGTGCCCAATTCTGCTCCTACCACTCTCCAAGAGCTCTTCCCAATATACTTTCTGCATAACAATCTCTAACTCAGGTTCTTGGGGAGCCTAACTGAGATACCTGGACAAGGAAAAATTGCACTCTGCTATTTTATTTCATTAATAAGACTCCATCTAGATGATTAGTTTTTTGCCTTTTTTTTTTTTTGAGTTGGAGTTTCACTCTGTCATCCAGGCTGGAGTGCAGTGGCACACTCACGGCCACCCCAGCGTCGACCTTGCTGGGCTCAGGCGATCCTTCTGTTTCAGCCTTCCAAATAGCTGGAACTATAGGCACACACTACCATGCCAATTAATTTTTTGATTTATTGTAGAGACAAAGTCTCGCCAAGTTGCCCAGGCTGGTCTCAAACCCCTGGACTCAAGCAATCCTCTTGTTTCAGCCTCCCAAAGTGCTGGGATTACAAGCTTGAGCCACCATGCCTGGCTAGATGATTGGTTTTATTATGACAAGCATTTATGGAGCACCTACTATATACAAGACATTGTATTTAGTAGGCCTGGGAGATGCAAAGACATTTTGTTCAGTTCAGTCAATATGTATTGAACACCTTCACTATACCCTGGGCCAGGCACTTGAGATAAAAATAAGAATAAGAAACATCCTGCCCTCAAGGAGATAACACTCTAGCTGGGGAAGAAATACTACACCAGTTGGCTTATGCACCACGCTAGAGAAGAAGAAAGAGAAAAGAGCAGGTCAGACTTTTAGAAGGCTCAGGTTTTGCTCACAGCCAATGAAAACTCACATCTCTCTTTGGCCCATTCTACCCACCTACAACACAGATCTGGGTTTACTTCCACATGCAGCACAGTCTTCTCTTCACAAACCTCTATCAACTTAGCAAAAAGTACACATGGCCATAGGGTAGCCTCAAGCACACCCAGCGGTCCCTTGAGTATGGAGATTGAATGTCTGTAGGGGTCATCTCAAGCACAGTTTCACCAGCTGTGATGGAACTCTGGTGAGAAACGAGAGCTAGTCATAGCAGGATATTCAAGGCCCAGTTTCACAGCGATTTCCGTTTCCTGCAGTGTCTTCATAGTTCAAGCCTTCGGAGACCAGAGAGGAAAATTCAGTAGAGAACAGAGCTCTAGGGCAGGGAGTGTGGAGGTGCGTAATTCCAAAGCTACAGCTCCCTTGGCATCCAAAACAGCTGTGGCCTTGGACAAGAGAATGCTTTCTTAACCCATCAGTTAACAAGGGCAAGGCCCTTGCTGAAAAAGGGATTTAGAGAAGCCCAAAAAGCATGTGGAACTTAACAAATAACCAAGAATGTAGAGGTGCCACCCCCAAAATTCTGGCCCTTTTATCTCATGGTTTCCTTTTTGAATCCCTGTGGTCCTCTCTGAAGCCGGAGTCAAGCCAGGGTGTTTCAGAGAAGGACTGACATGAAGAAAGATGGTTTCCAAAGATGGCATCTACTCCCTGGACCTTCAATAACCCAGAAAGGCTCTTTCAATCCACCAGTAAGCAGCAGCCCAAACACCCAGAAGTGGACCTTCTGGATCCTATTTTATGGAAGTCAATGGATTTTGAAACAAGATTCATAGTGTATTGGTTTCTTAGTGTTTCCATAACAAATCCTCACAAACTCGGTGGTTTACAAAAAGAGAAATGTATTCTCTCACAGTTCTACAGGACAGAAGTCCAAATCAAGGTGTGGGCGGGTTATCTCTCTTTGAAGGCTTAAGGGGAAAATCCTTTCTGCCCCTTCCTACTTCTGGTGACTCCAGATATTCCTTGGCTTGTTGCTGCATCGCTCCAATCCCCGACTCTGTCCTCACACAACCTTCCCCTCTTTGTTCCCTTCTTCTTATAAGGACACTTGTCCCTGGATTTAGGACCAACCTGGTTAATTGAGGATGATCTCATATCACAATCTTTAACTTAATTATGCCTGCAAAGACCCTTTTTCCAAATAATGTCCCATTTACAAGTGCTGGTTGTTAGGACTCAGATGTATCTTTTTGCCCACCACCATTCAACCCACAACATGTGGTGGGTTTCCTGTGCATGCTACCCTTACTGTGAAGTCCTACAAATGTGTCAGACTTTGAAAAAACAAAACAAAAACTACTGAACACATTAGCATCCCTTTGCAACCATCTTTTCTAGCCCTTCCTCCTTTTCCCTTTTTCATTCTTCCTTCCCCAAAGTCTAGTTTTCTCTGTCTCCCCAGGAAGAAAGCAAGCACCCTACTCTGAAACCCACCTGCCCATAGTTCAGGTTTCTTGCAGGAACTGGTCCATGCCTCTGAATCCCAGTTTCAAGTTTCTGGAAGAGGGAAACGGCTCACCAAGCTTGTGTCAGGGTCCATCCCTCACCCACTGAGTTGTGACCCAGGAACAGGACAGATGGTATCAGCGTTACCATCAGGTCTGGGGAGAGACTGCCACACCCAATGCCTACTCTCCCTTCTTCCTTAGAATAAACTGCTGATTCTTCACTGTGCACATAAAGACTACCTTTCCAAGTCTCTCTTGAAGCCAGATGTGGCCTCATGACTAAATTCTGGCTAGCATGATGAAAACAGAAGTGTTACCTGGCAGTTCCCAGGAAACCATCCTAAAAGCCAGCTGGAACATGCCTTTTACTCACCCTTACCCCTTGTTCCATCATGCAGCCAAAATGCAGATGTGTGAAAAGTCTAGCCACCATGAAGATAAGGCTCCATCCCGGAGCAATGCCTTGGAAGGAGTCTGCATCTCTTAAAATCTCATTCAGCCTCCATACTGGTTCTGAACTTCCTACCTCTGGACTTCCTTTGCATGAGAGAGCAATAAACTTCTCTCTTCTTAGACCTCTTTTATTTGGATTTCTCGGTTTTATACATATAAACAAATCTAATCTTAGCTGATACAAAAGCCAACCTATGGTTGAGGAACAGTATCAAAAAAAGAAATTAAAAGAGGAGATTAGGAGAGTCATGCGGACTATGTCACCTTTCCAAAATGGTCCTCCATCAGGTGTTAGGGTCGATCTCTATGTCTCCAGAAATCCAGGGTGTCCTCTACTGTTCTGCACTTACCACTCCATGGTCATCATGGAGTGGTCTAGGGAGGCTGTTCCAGCTCAAGACTACCCACACTGGTCTCTACAAGGCTAGGTCTCATCACCGGGAAAGAGAAGCCCCATTTCTCTACCAAACATAACCAGGGTGTTATCAGAGCACAGAATGAACCTGATGGATTTGGAGGATGTCTTTCATTCTTCCCACTTATTGGTACCCATGATTGTATATCCTTGTAGGACATCACTGTCATATGTGGACCTTCACAATCAACTTCAGTGTCTGCTCAGTGGCAGCGGCCCTGGGACACCAGCCATCAATTCCAAAGGCTCAACCTGTGCCCTGTACACAGATAGCATTTCTGCCAAGGCTCCCCAATAAGCAAGGACAATCCCTTTTGTCAGGGACCAGCAATAGGTGAAAATTCACTGCCCAAGGACCATGAGCCCCAAGGATCAATGCCAGGTATAGTGGGAAAGATTGTGACTATAAAGGACGTCATTTCTGTGTCACCTAGCATGTGCTTCCAAGCATAGGCTGTCATGCACACAGGCCCCAAGACCATGTTTCCAGGTCCTTCCACTTGGAATTCCTTCAGGTCTACTCAACCATCACTCCAGGGACTCTTCCCCAGCCACCCTACTTTAAAATTCTACCTCTCCCAGCAACACATCTCATCTGCCTCCCTTACTTTTTGTTTCTGTCTTCATTCATGTCAGACATTCTATATGTTGCCTGCTTTGGAGATAGGCCCAACTCTTTTGGAGGAGTCTGGTTACATCATAACAATGTAGTTATTGTTTTATTTATTATTAATTTTCCCATTAAGCTCCATTAGGACAAGTGCTTTCCTCTTTCCTGTTTTCTGCTATATCCTCAAGGCTTAAAACAGTGCCTGGCACTTGATAAGTATCCAATAAATATTTTTGAAATGAATGAATGAATGAAAGTTTCAGACCTGCCAGTCAGTACAAGAACCCACTAGATCAGGTCCGGACAGCAAAGTGACCTGATGCCATGGATGTGAATGTTGTGAGGACATGCGGGCAAGGCCTGGCCACTCATTGTTTCACAGACAAAGCTGGGGACAAACCCAACGGTAGGAATGGGCAGAGCTGGCCTCACAGATTCTCTCTGTGAAAAGGTTGGTACATTTCTAGATGTTTCTGTAGAGCACTCAATATGGGACAGCTGGGATCAAAAAATCCATCTGTCCTGGAAAATCAGCAGCCAGGCAGGTGGGTGACACCATATGGGTCGCTGAAGATAATGGAAGGAGAGGGAGGACAGGGGCCTCTAAGGACCTCAGAGAAAGCAGGTGTGAAGCACACCCTCACTGTGTTCCCTTGCTCTCAAACTCTTAAAGTGACTCACCATCTAGGCTGCCTGCTACAAGAATTGGCCCAGTTCTTTTGGAGGAGCCTTGTTAAATCATCAACAAATTGCTTGCATAGGGCAGAATTCTTCTGGTCTGGTCCAGCCACTCAAATTCCAAGGCCAAAACTCAAGACCAGTAACTCCAAGTTTCTGGCAAGACAGCTGCCCAACCCTACTCAAAAAGGCAGTCCAGGATCCTCTGAGCTGTCTGCTGTGCCCAGAGGAGTGAAGGCTGTGGAATGCACAGGGCCAGCTTTAAGAGTGGGCTCCCATGGGCAAAAGTGCTCATGCTTGGTTTAATGCTCGTATTTCTCTGCTATTGCCATTTTGAGTCAAGGTCTCACTCTGCCACTTAGACTGCTGTGCAGTGGCAGGATCACAGCTCACTGCAACTTCAACCTCCTGGGCTAGAGTGATCTTCCTGCCTCAGCCTCCTGAGTAGCTGGGACTACAGGTGCGTGACATACCCTGCCCAGCTATTTTTTAAAAAAATTTTTGTAGAGACAAGATCTCACCATGTTGCCAAGGCTGATCTCAAACTCCTGGATACAAGCGGTCCTCCCACCTACACATCCCAGAGTGCTGAGATTACAGGTGTGAGTCACTGCACCCAACTCACGTTAAATTTTTAAATAATTTTTCAACAAGGGGACTTGCATTTTCATTGTGTGCTGGGACATACCAATTATGTAGCCTATTGCACAAATAAACATGTACCATGTTCTCTCAGGATTTCTGAAATATCTTCTCATAGTTAGTACATGTGTGGCGAGTTTACCCATTTTGTTCCTTTCAGTCACTGAGGATAAAAAGATGCCTCCTGCTCAAACTTACCCAGTACCAGAAGACTTGTGTCATCAGAAAACCAAACAGTTCATACAAATCAAACAGACAATGTAACTATCATTTAAGACAGCCCACCATAATTGACCATCTGCTATGCCAGGCACTGTAATGGACACACCGTCGAATCATTCTATCACCCCGATCTTGCTTCCTCCTTGGGTAGATTAGAAGACTGAGAACAGGCAAACTCCTTGGGTTCCCTCCCACTGTGGGAGCTTTCTGTCTTCCCAATAAATCTTGCTTTCTTTTTTTTTTTTTGAGCTGAAGTCTCCCTCTGTCCCCCCAGACTAGAGTGCAGTGGCCGCTCCTGGCCACTGCAGCCTCGATCTGCTGGGCTCCGGCAATCCTTCCGCCCCAGCCTTCCAAGTAGCTGGAACTACAGGCGTGCACTACCACTCTTGGCTAATTTTTGATTTATTGTAGAGATGAGGTCTCGCCAAGTTGCCCAGGCGGGTCAGGCAATCCACTCACCTCAGCCTCCCAAAGTACGGGATTACAGGCTGAGCCACCGAGCCCGGCTAATCCTGCTTTAAAAAAACAAAACAAAACTGAGAACAGGCAGGGAGCCTCATCACCTAGCAGCGCCTGACATACATTAGGCACTTTTAAAATATGTACTGCATATTCAAATATTATTTTTGAGATGTGCTTGCTTTGTCACATTGAATGCAGGTTTTGAAACAACATAAAATGCTTTGCCATCAACCACTCATTCAACAAATATTGTTAGGCCCCTTCATGTGCCAGGACCATGTTGGGTGCTGGGGTACCCTAACAGACCTGGCACTGCAACTCATGGGCAGTGTTTGATGGCATTTCATGGGATGTACCCTGGTCCACGTTGAAGGATTCATTTTCACTTGGGACTTCCAATCGAGAAACTCTTTTTCTTTCTAGAGAAAGTGAACAGATCAAACAAACCTCTCTATCACTATAGCCCAGAAACATGCATTGACTATGCAGGAAATGCAAACAGCCCAACCAAGATTATTCAGATGAAAAATAGAAGTTAGTTTGGTGGAAATGAGTCAAGCTGGAAGCCAGTACTTTTGCAGGGCAGAATAGAGAGAGGTGAAGCCTCCACAGAATCTACCAATTTCCACTGAAAGTGAACTTGTAGCTATTGCACTAACTGAAGCTAAGAATTGCTCCCAAAGAGCTTTAAGGGAACTTTTTAAGTGTTATATCCTTACAAAATATCTGGGATGAAAACAGTGGGAAGCATGAGGAGAAGAATCAATAGAAATTGGGACACATGAAAACCAGATGACTCAGCACTCAAATGTTCCCCTTTGCCACATGGGACAAGAGTTATCACCACCTCTCAGTGCAGAGGAAATGGGGCCCAGTGAACAGTCTTCCTGGTTGTACATGGATATACTTACATAACCAATGTCAGGTTCTTAACTCACCACAGTATATTAGAAACAAAATCGTTCTCATTTTCATGCAGCCTCCATTAAGAATGTTCTACAAATATTGACATATTTGGTTTTTTGGACATGGAAGATCTTAAGTGACAATCAGTCAAGACTGGCCCCCAAAGACTAGAAAATTCCCTTTACAAATTATGTCTTTAAGAGGGCATATTTAAGACTCAGTTTTCTTTGTTATAGGTTTTCAAACAACTATATTCCTTTTCTACAGATCATTTGTCTTATTTCTACCTATTTAGTTATTAGGATGTGCATCAGTGATTGATTGCTGTAAAACAAATGACCCTCAAACTTAGCAGCTTAAAACAACAATAAGCATCTATTGTATCGCACAGTGTTGGTGGGTCAGGAATTTGCAAATGGCTCAGGTGGATGGTTCTGGCTCAGGCTCACTTGTAAGTTTGCAGTTAAGCTGTCAGCCAGGGCTGCTGTCATCTGAAGGCTTGACTGGGGCTGGAGGATCCATTTCCAGGATGGCTCACTCACAAGGCTGGCAAGTTGATGCTAAATGTTGGCAGGAGGTCTCAGTTCTTTACCATATGGCCTTCGGTGTCTTCAACATGACCTGGCTTCTCCCAGAGCGAGTGTACCAAGAGAGAACGAGGTGAAAGTAATAATATCTTCTATAATCTGGCCTCAGATGTCCCACGCCACCATTATCACAATATCCTAGTGGTTATGCAGGTCAGCCTCATTCAGCATAGGAAAGGACCATGCAAGGACATGAATATCAGAAGATGGGGATCACTGGAGCCAATTTAAAGTCTGGCTAGCACAGGGCAGTTATTTATTTGTCCTTCTATACTAATAGACTGTAGCTCCACAACAGCAAAGAACGTGTGTTTTTTTGCATCGACATTTGTGAAGCAATGCCAAACACAGTAGTAACTGTTTAATAAATATTTCTAGAGTACATTTTTTTTTAAATTCTGTCTTCAGAATTTATCTCTACAAGTGCATACCATTCATTATAAAGTGACGCCTTCATGGGGACTGGAACAAATTTCAAGTGTCCAAAAGACTAGAAATATAATTTTAATAAAATTGGTTGAAATAAACATTTTTGAAAATTGCAGAATTAGCTCTGCAATATAAAAGCTGGTCACAAATTCAGTCAGAACCACGGGGAGCTGTGATTGTAAGGAATGCTGATGTTGTAGAGCTTATGGTTAATTCAGACATAGAGCACACAGCAAAAGGGAAAAATAAAAATGCTGTTTGGAAAACAGAATACAGTCCTTTGGGAGGATACATTTCATTCATTCTACATGAATTCTGCATCCAATTCATTCCCAGAACTGTACTAGGCATTGGATTGACAAATGGGAATAACAAGGGCAGAGTTCCTGTTCTCATGTCACCAGTGATGGTATATTCTGCCAGAGTGAGATCCTAAACAAAAAATACCTGTATTCATTCAGCCCTTCCTATGTGAAGCCTCTGTGCTAAGGGGCAGATGTTGTCTCTATCAGCGAGCTAGGAAAATTCCTAGGAAGGCTCCCAGGCAGGGAAAATAAGTGAATGACCTCCAGGTCTACGCATTCCAGCTCTTGTGCCTCACTGTCCAGCTTTGCTGTTGCCTTTGAGGATGCGCTTCCAGCTCTGGAATTTCTAAGGACTATACAACTCTTAGATGGATTCCTTTAAATGTGAAATCAGAGAGAAATGTTCAAGTGCAAATAGAGTATTCAGGAGGTGATACCAGAAAACATAAGTATGAGAGAGGGAGAAGCGAGACAGAGATTGGCAGAAAGCCAATAAACAATTTGTTGTCAAGTAAGTTTCCACTCTGGCAACTGTGGCTTAATGCTCTGGGGATCTCTGGGAGCAGCTAGGATTGTGCCAAGGAGTAATCCCATGAGGGGGTAAAGGCCCCAGACATTTATTCACCAGCTTTCCTCTGGGTTACCAGGATGGAGCGGAGGTTTCCATGGCATTTCCAGCCTAACCAGTGTGCAGACAGAGTGGTCAGAGAGGTGTAGATGGTGGTATTTGGGAGTCTATGGGCTACACAATAATATAGGAGCCAGAAGGATGAGAGGCAGGGAGTGGGGATGAACAGCATCTGCTTTAACACCGGTATGAATTCATCTCAGCTGTAACCACACATTCATTTTCCAATGCACACTGACTGAGAACCTACTAGGATCCAGGACTGGTTGGGACACAGTTCCTTGTCAAAAGCTGGCAGCAAAATTTTGGGTATTCTGTGTCCAGATTCTCTCTTCCATGGAAGGCTTATGCTATGCTAAATTTTTAACATGAGCGGTTTAAGTCAAGAGGAGCGCTCTTCCATTCTGGTCTGGCCTCTTTCCCCTGGCCATTTGGTCTGTCGTATCTTCATTCCCCATCCTCTAAGAGGCCACAGAGAGCCCCCACCATCACCAGCAGCCCCCCGTTGCCACTCTAGTCCCCTCTGTTCCCGAGGCTCAAGTTACCCAAGTCTTCTCTATTTGAGGTTGAAGGGACACAGGAGTTGTGAGACAGAAAATGAGAGGCAGGGCTTCATTTCATGGTGCTTATTGGCAGTCAACGTTCTATGTATCGTCTCCTTAATGCTTTTCTTGTCACACCTCAGATTCTCATCTCAACCATCTAGGTCTACCCACCCATTCTTCAGTTCCCCTCTGCTATATGGGACACCTGTGTTGCTCCTGCTCCTGTTAACCATGTCCCTCACTCCTTGAAGCCTAGATAGAGAAGCAAATGTGGAAGAATAGACAGGCACATCCAGGAATTGAGAGAATAGTAGAATTTGTATGAAATGGATTTTGTTTCCAAAAATGAGAATGACAAGGCATATCGAAGAGGGTTGTCAACATATGGGGGGGAGGCAAAAAACTGGAATTTATTTATTAGAAATTGTGTATTTTCTCTTACATATTTAACCTTTAGGCACCCTCAAAGTTCTTTCCGTTTGCTGCAACACACCGACTGAGATGCTTTTTCCACTGCTCAAAACAGTTTTTGAACTCGTCAATTTTAATGTCTTTTAATGCTTCTGCTGTTTTTTGTTTCACCTCTTCCACATTGGAAAACATTTCCTTTTGAGGACTTTTTTTATCCAAGGAAATAAAAAGATCGTCACTTGGGGTGAGATCAGTTGAAAAGGGAGAAAGGGGGCATAAGGGGTCCTGCTATTTTTTGGTCAAAAACTGCTGAACACTCAGTGTGGTGTGGGCAGGTGTGCTCATAAATCACTGATCATGAAATGAGCAAGCACACTGAAAGAATCTCAGAAAAAATTTCAACATTCTCTTACAACAATGCTAGCTGGTACACTGATGCCTATGGGTTCCTAGAACACTTACCCAGCCGAGGAAGCCTGGACTATAAGGGTCCTGCCAGCTGAAAAATAATTCTAGTTTTTTGGGACCCTTTCCCCTTGACTTCACAATGAGGACTGTAGGAAGCAAAGGACCTGCTAGAGGAGAAAGCCATACTCATTTCCACAGAGGCTGTTTGCCCACTGGTGACTAGGTTTCCACGTTTCTGATCTTAGCACCCAATGGATGGAATCAGAATTATTCTTCTTCCTGACTACATCACTAAATATGCACAATTGATTTCCAAGATTGAGACAAGAAAGCAGGTGACCCTCCCTGCAGGCCACATAGGAGACTCCCCATTTCTAATCAAGATCAATTTCTTCTTTCCTGTTTTCTCTCGTTTTTCAAATGTTTTATTTCCTTTTTCATGAGTTTATTGTCCATTTGGTTTTCTTTCCTGAGTTTTCTTATCACAGTCCTTATCAATTTTTAATTGGGTTGTTATTGTTTATTGATTTGCTTGTCAGATATATTTCAAATGTTTTCTCCAGCTTTTAAGCACCTTATATATTTTTAGCAGCTTTAACCATTCTGAAGTTTTGTGTTGTTATTGTTTTATTTTGGTTTGATTTTGCTAAGATTTAAATGTCCCCTCCAAAACTCATATGAAAATGTAATTGTCATTTTTATGATGATTTTAAAAGTTGGGACTTTTAAGAGGTGATTAATCCATGAATGAATTAATGCAATTATCAGAGAAGCAGTTAGTTTTGTGAAAATGAGTTTCTAACAAAGGGATGAAGTTCAACCCTCATCTTTTCTCTGTCCCACCTGTTCACTTGCCCTTCTGTCTTCCTCTGCGGGATGATGCAGCAAGATGGCTCTCATCAAATGCCAAGTACTCTTGGACTTCCTAGTGTCTAGAACCATGAGGAAAATAAATTTCTTTTTTTAAAATAAATTACCCAGTCTGTGGTATTCTGGTATAGCAGCAGAAAAATGAACTGAAACAAGTTTACTTTTAAGTGATATGTAATTATATACTAATAATTTTAACCCTGGTATCATGCTAAGAATGGCTCTATATGTTTTGTTTTGCTTCATTCTAGTATGTTAAGAGGTTTGTTTGCTTTGTTCAGAAGAAGAAGGTTATTTGTTGTTAATTTACTCTTTAGTCTGCAAACATTATTCAGTTCTCTTAGAGCAAATAGGGAATTCAGAAAATCATTTGGGCCAGACTTCCTGTGGGTAAAGATCAGTGTTTCCCCTTAGCAAAGAAGACTCAGAGCAATTAAGACACTGGAGCAAGTCCTGTATCTAGTGACAGCAAGAAATCCTTAGGATGCAGCATCCTCTGGTAACATGGAAAGGGAATGTCATTGTGGGTCAGAGGCCCAAAGGTGACTTCTTGGGGTCTGGGAGATGAGTCCTAAGGAAAGATCCAGTGTCCACAAGGCTGCCATGGGGAAAAGGATTTGCTGATAAAGGAACAACATCTGAAAAGACCTAGGGCTTAATACAGTACAAACAGCACAGCATTCTAGTACAACTGCAGAATAGTGCAGTGCAGTGGTCTCATGTGGAGTCATCTGGGGGCCTGAGAAAACCCAAGAGGTTGGGCTCCGCCCTAGAGTTTCTCATTCAAGAGATCTGAAGTGGGGTCCAAGAAGTTGCATTTCTAATAATTGCTTGAGTGATGCTAGTGCTGCTGGCCTGGGAATGATGAGTACCGTGGTAAGAGCCTGGGATCTGGACCTTACCAAAGGAACCTGGAATCAAGTCCCAACAGTCTTTTACAAGCCATGGGAACTTGACTTGTAAAAAAAAAAGAAGTTACTTAATTTAATTCTTAATTTTATAGGTGTCAATGTTCTCATCCATAAAGTAGAAATAATGATACTAATTACTTCATATAGCTGATGTGAGTATTAAGCGAGATAATCCATGAAAAACATACAACATGGAGTTGAGCACACAGGAACATTCAGGAAGGCGTATTATTTTAATTGTGATGATAATAATTCCTAGATGCTGCCGGAGCACGACTTGCAGAGAAGGGTGAGAGGAAGAGCCAAGTCAGGAGAGGCCCAGGGTTTGAATTTTATTCCAAAGGTTATCTTGTGCCTTAAGGAATGATGTGAAGGCAGTAACACAATTAGATTCATATTGCAAAAAGAACATTTGGGCAGCAGAATGGTGGCTGAATTAGTGGAAAGAGGTGAGCCAGGTGGCAGCGAAAGCCACTAGGAAGATGGCTGATGGCTCCAGGCACACCTGTAATGGGTGACAGGAGCAGAAAAGGGCAGATGCAAATGAGGGCACCTGCCCCTCCTTTCACCAGCCAAAGACCTTCGGAAGCATTTGAACTGGGGCTAGAAAATGTTCTTTCATATTTGACTTTGTTGATGCGACAAGGACGTAGAGGGGACATGGCACACTTAACATGGCCAGAGCAGACCCTGATCCCCCTACCCATGCCCACCCTCCCCACTGTCAGTCTGTCCGTTTCGAAAAATGGACACCAAGAGTCCATAAGGTTCTAGGCCAAAAACCTTGGAATCCTCTCTTCCCTTCCTTCCCTCCCTCCTTTCCTCTCTTCCTTCTTCTCCTCCTTTTTCTTTCTACCCCCCACATCTCTCTCTTTCATTCTCTCCATCCCCTCCCATTCAATCCTTCAGCAAATTGTATAGGTCCAGCCTTTACAATAGAACCAGAACTCATTCATTTCTTACCACTTCTTCTGTGATCACAGAGGATAAGTCAGTTGAGAGGTCAAGTTTCCATCACCTCTTGCTCAAATCACTCTAATTTTCTTCTTACTGCATTCTCTGTTTCCATTCTTGTTCTTCTAATCTTCTCTCTAAATTGCAGCCACAGTGATCCCTTTAAAACATTAATCCAGTCATGACACTATCGTGCTCAAACGCTCCAATGAGTTCCCATCAAATTTACCATCTGAAGTGCTTATCATGGTCTGCAAAGCCCTCTCCAAGTTTCACACCTCTTCTAATTGTTCTGCCACACTCCAGCCTTGCTGACACCCTTGCTGTCTCTCCAACTCCATGCACACACCTCAGGGCCTTTGCATTTGCTGTGTCCTCTTGCCACAGATGTAAATGCCACTTAAACCCTCTCTTAACTCCTGTCTCTTCAAATGATCTCCTCCCCTTCACCAAACTTTTCCTGATCACCTTATCCAATACAGTGGCATGTTGACTTGCTTCCGATCTGTTTTTCTGGCTTTCACGAAACTCCATGAGGCCAGAGCGTGGGCCTGCTGTGTTCAGGTTTTACCCTCAGCTGTTGAATAATACCTGCCACCATCGGCCATTGTCATTGTCATTAAACATGTTCCCAAAATACTGAGCATGTGCACCAACATGGTGAATGAGTGGAACCTGGATCATGGATTGGAGCCTTCTCCTTCACTCAGGCCCCTGAGAGAAGCAGCCCAGTCGTCCACACTAAGCAACCCAGTCAGCCACGCTAACAGTGGCACTGCTAGCCACTGCCTTGAGCTCAGGAAAGTTACTGGGTTTTTATGGAGTGTAGAGTGTCTAGGGAATGAGTATCACTTGCCAGGATGTCAAGTGAGACTGCAGTAACTACTACAGCCAGGGAGAGTCAAATTCCATCATCTGGAATGCATGTGAAACAGAAAGATATATATTGCATTACACTATTTATTGACTTTTCTCTCCAGCTCTCATGACTTCTGAGAAATCCCGCTTGGAGAGTGTCATGACTTGGAGACACCCTTCTTCAGCCAGGTCCTGGCGTCAGGAATAATGAATGGAAGGTCAGGAGAGAAGCTGATGTTTATTTGACTAAATATTCCAAGTTCCTAAGCAATGAGGAGAGCAGGCTGATAAAACACTTCCCTATCTGCCTGGGGCAAAACCTTTCACCAGAAGGTGTTTTCTCTGTCCATATTAATAAAGCTCAGGTTCAGAAACTGACCTCACAGAATATTTTCAGGAAAATCTCAACTTAAAGCTTCAGAGCCAACTAAGCTTGTTTCAAAAATGTTATTGAATTAAAAATGAAAATCAGAAACATTGTATGTTGTTAAAACTTTAGGCAAAAATATTGACATTTTAAAAACTTGAACTGTTAATGCATCTTTTTCATGAATGTTTTTATCCTACAAACTTCAAAAATTAAAAATATGTTGGATTTAGGAAAAAACAAGAGTTCTCTTCTCACCAAAGATTTTCTACACCAGCCTGGGAAAATCCTCATGTCATTTGTGTTGAATTTTTCCTCTCATTTCACAGTAATTGTGGGTGATGGAGAATAAAATTAGGAAACCCCTTTGGTTGCCAGGTGCATCATTAGGGACTCACAGCCACGCTCTTCTTAAAGCAGGGAGAATATAATTTATACACCTGACAGTTGTCAGATGCCAGCAACCTGATCTTTAACAAATGATAAAAGGCCGTAAAATATGCCGCTTTCACAGAAGTGACTGATGTGACTCAGATCTCTAACATACACTTCTTTTGGTTTTCTTTATTCTATGAGAAGATCTAACTAACCTACAGTCAAAACAAGAATGACAGGTGAGGACCCTGTAAAATACAGAGTTCCCTTCCAGAGATTTCCAAAGTCTGGACAAGCATGACTGCCTTCAGTGACACACAGTAGGCTTCAATTCTTTGGCTTTCATAAATCAGTCATCGTTTATGTTTGTGGACTGGAAATGTATGTTTCACTCTTAACCCAAATTGACTTGTTAATTTCCTGTGGCTGGGACACAAATTAGCGCAAACTCAATGGCGTAAAACAATTCCAAAAAATCATCATTTTACAGTTTTGTGGACTGGGAGTCCTACACGGATCTCCCTGTGCTAAAATCAAGGTGTCAGCAAGGCTGCGTTCCTTTCTGGAGGCTCTGGGGAGAACACGTTTCCTTTTTTCAGCTTCTGGAGGTTCCTGCCCTCTTTGGCACGTGCCATCCTGGTTTTTTGTTTGTTTGTTTGTTTGTTTTGAGTCAGAGTCTCACTCTGTCATCTAGGCTAGAGTTCAATGGCACTCTGCTCATGGCCACTGTGGTCTTGTCCAGCTGGGCTCAGGCAATCCTTCCGCCTCAGCCTTCCAAGTAGCTAGAACTACAGGTGCACACCACCACGCCAGGCTATTTTTGATTTATCATAGAGATGAGGTCTCGCCAAGTTGTCCAGGCTGGTTTTGAACCCGTGGACTCAGGCAATCCTCTCACCTCAGCCTCCCAAAGTGCTGGGATTACAGGCTTGAGCCACGGCACCCGGCAGCCCTGGGATCTTTAAAGCCAGCAACGTTGGGCTAAGTCCCCTTCACAGCACATAACCTGAGCTGCTTTCACTGTCACATCTCCTTCCCTCTCCATTTTTTATAATGCTTAATTGTATTACTTTTTTTAAAGAAAAATTTAGATTCAGGGGGTACATGCACAGGTTTGTTACATGGGTATATTTTGTGATGGTGAGGTCTGGGCTACTATTGAGCCCACCTTCCAGGTGGTGAGCTTGGTGCCCAATAGGTGGTTTTTCAGCCCTCACCCACATCCCTCTCTTCTTCATTTAGGAGTCCCCAGTATCTGGTGTTCCCATCTGTATGACCATGTGTACCAATTGTTTAGTGAGAATACATAGTATTCAGTTTTCTGCTTTAGATGTTCCAAGTAACGAAACATAATTATGCATATTGGCATTTTCACTTTACCACCTAATTGCATTTACTTCCCTTACACAATTACATTGAGAAGTTGAGAGGGTTCTGGGTGAAAAGCAGGAAGGCCAAGTTCCCCTGTGAGCTTAGCACTGATTAACTATCTGAGCAAGGAAAAACCATGACACCTATCTCAGCCTCTACCTCTTTCTGGTAACAAGATAGAATTGCACGAGATACTTCCAAGATTCTCTCAACTTGCTTATTCATGCTCCAGGCCAAATTAGAGTGGCAGAAAGAGACATTCAATGAAAAGAGAATTCCATTATGGTCAAGCATGGTAGCTCATGCTTGCAATTCCAGCACTTTGGGAGGCCGAGGTGGATTGCTTGAGGCCAGTAGCTCAAAACCAGCCTGTACAACAAAGTGAGTCCCCATTTATACAAAAAATAGAAAAACTGGCAGAGTATGATGATGTGCACCTGTAGTCCCAGCTACTTGGGAGGCTGAGAGAGGATAATCACTTCAGCCCCAGCGTTCCAGGAGTTCGAGACTATGGTGAGCTGAGATCATGCGGTTGCACTCA
Organism: Tarsius wallacei; assembly: GCA_963574415.1. Taxonomy (NCBI): domain Eukaryota; kingdom Metazoa; phylum Chordata; class Mammalia; order Primates; family Tarsiidae; genus Tarsius; species Tarsius wallacei. The sequence continues at coordinate 1,907 of CAUYQG010200746.1, read as the reverse complement.
AGTCTGGGCAGCAGAGTGGAGCCCTGTCAAAACAAAAACAAAAACGCAATTCCATTAGATGCTCAATATCCAGACAGATTCATGAAATATTACTATTGAAAGGCAAGGTGACCAGTTGTTCCCAGCCAGGACCAACAGTATCTTCTGCTGGTCAGAATGTTTAAAATAGAAAGAAGGCCAGGAAAGGACCAACCCTGTGCAGAATTCCTCAAAGCAGTGAGAGTGATTCTGCCTTTGCTGGGCCATCAGTAGCTGTGGCCAACTCTCTTCTGGGCTTCTCCCTCCTGCAGCTGCCATGACTCAAGCTGATGGATCCAGGTTGATGTGTTCATTCCTCCTTCAGCTCCCAATTTCTGGCATTCATCGTGCTGCTAAGGTGAGGCCTCTTTGACCCTCTTGATGGCCTTATGGATGGAACCCAAGATGACTCACACCAGTTTTCTCTTCTTTAGCTCACATCAAGTCTTCAGGAAGCACTTAGGTGCTTGTTTTAAAGTGTAGGTTTTATTAGCATGCGGCATAGTGAGGTCAGCAGATAGATTCCGGAGATAACTGCCACTGAAGATATAGTTTGCTAACAGTTCCCAAGAGGAGGAGGTATGTCATCCCACACAAGGCCACACGGGGAAACACAGAGGTGGGTTAGGAGGCAGATGGGGTGAAGGGAAAACAGATAGTTTTCTTGTGGTCTTTGTGGAAAGGAATAGGTGAAACAGAGTAAGCAGGCTTAGGATTGGCTAGTTTGAATAATTTCAGCAGGCTCTGGGGCTTGTTCTGGGTTGTCTGGTACCTGGTCCTAGAGTGACTAGGACAGGGGAATACCTTCCCAGAGTGGGAGAGAAGGATGAAGAAGGGGAGCAGGGGTTAGGGTTTTGGTTTGGCTGGTTTGCATGTGGAAGACATGAGTGCAGGACACATGTCTGTTATCTTTAGGAATCAGTTGGCCTGGGAGGGGAAGTCTTGCACATCAGCAAAACCTCAACATGTCAAAGCATCATAAAATACAGAAAATAAAAAGCATGATTAACACGGGGCTCCTTGTCCTGACCACATCGGGAGCACCGGTCAGTCCTAGCCTGGCCGCCTCTCTGGCAGCCCCTAGCTCCCAGGGATTCCTCATACCCACAGGCATAGGCGTCTCTAGCCATGGAAACACATTTCAGCTACAGAGTGGGCTCATGGGAGTTTCCTTTGACTCATTGAAGCTGTCCCCTCCCCACTTAAGGGAGGAGGACAGAGGAGGGGGACAAAGGTGGAAGATAATCACAAAACACCGCGGTTATTCTATTTTCTGTTCGAGTGCTTAGGAGTTGTAAAACTTTTTTTAAAGGACTTCCTTTTGTAAAATCCACCTATGAGGAGCTAGCCTCATAGGCTGTTTAGTAAATGACATCGATCATATTTGAACCCTTGTCGAATTTCCACTTTAATAACCTGTTTCATTTTAGTTACTGTAAGATGTAGAGGGAAGTAGGTCTTAGAAGGCAGGTGCTGTAAAGGCACGGTGCATGGCCTAACCAAACCTATTCCCCATGTCATGCTTGACGGCAAAGTCCCAATTTCATTCCTCCAGACCACTGAGAGCCCAGGGAAAAGACATGTCCCCAATCAGGAGGGTGAAGGAGCATCCCCAATCATCTCATTCCCTGCTGTTTTTCAGATGAGGCATCAGCTTGAGACCCAAGTTTAGCTGGTAAGATGGGAAGAGACACCTACCAAGGGCTCTAAAAGAGATCTTTCTTGTTCTTAAAAAGAGACAACCAGAATTTTTTTTTTTTTTTTTTTGAGTTGGAGTCCCACTCGATCGCCCAGACTGGAATGCAGTGGCCGCTCCCGGCCACCGCAGCCTCGACCTGCTGGGCTCCGGCGATCCTTCCGCCTCAGCCTTCCGAGTAGCCGGAATTACA
>CAUYQG010200739.1:0-11504 GCA_963574415.1 Tarsius wallacei | reverse complement strand
GATGCTTATATCTATTTCTATTTCTATCTGGAAAACCTTGACTAAAACTGTGTTCAAAAGCACTGGGCATCTCAACATGAGGATGTATGAACAGATACATGGGGCGGAGTTAGATGAGAACTAGGAAGGATTGGGTGTCAGGCTAGGATCTGGATCCACTGAACACACAACATGACAGTCCAGGTCTCAGAGAACAGGGCATTTGTTCAGAACATGAGTGGAAGATTAGATTTGACCTTATAAAAAATTTTAGTAGATTACTGTGATTTGATTGATGAGTTTTAAGTAATTTAGTAGTAATCAGCAAAACCTAATAAAATATGGAGCTAGGGAAGCTGGGGTAATGAGCAAAGAGACTACTACCCAATCTACACATGAGATAATTAGTTAAAACAAGAGACAGAGGGCCAGATGTCAGAGGGCTATAAAAATAGGAAGAAAATTGATGTGGCATAGTTTGATAAAGAAGAACTTTAAAAAGGAGAGTGTCTCTGGAAATTGATGAATATTTTTGGCTTAGATTGGAGAATGGTGGCATCCTTAACAAAAACAAGTGACTATAGACGCATGCATACATAGACAGGAAGTGACCTTCCAGCCATTAAAGATAGGAATCCTTATTTGTTCTGTTATCTAAAAAGAAATGGGTTAATTCATAGGAGAAACATACTTCTAACTCAATTGTAGAGAGAAATCACATTTTTAGAAACGGGATCTAAGCTGTCTATGTGTGAACAAAAAGTATGAATTCCAGCCGTTGTTTTGTTAAGCATTGGCCAGACCATGTTTTCTTAGCTTTGGCCCCATCCCCTACCTTGGGGAGGTGAATCTCCTCTCTTTCTTTCTCTCTCTCTACTTTACTTTCTAAACAGACTTTGAAAACTTTTTTTTAAAAGTATGTATTCCCATGCATTTGGTTTTGCAACGTGTAATGAGTATGTGACTTTCTTTCCCCCATGTTTGTTCCTTGGTATTATGAAGTAATGGCGGCATGCTGTGAGTTAGAGAACAACTGTGTGTCTTCTGGATAATTCCTATAGATGCTGATATATTTAATTTCAGAATGGCACAACTCTGCAAAAGAAAAATTAATCAAAATAGAAAATAGGTGACGGAGTGGAATGCTTAATAACCCCAGGTGGGCCCTTGATACTATCTGGCATTCATATTGTTTTCGTGAACCATTCACTCTTCAACCTTCCAGACAACTACTTAACAATTTTTTGCCCCTTTAGATCACGTGACTTCATGCCATCCTCAGCCTCCATCTCTAAGAACATAGACACATCTGGAAACGGACTTCCTCGGGTCCCCCCACCACATCCACGTACCTGCCTGTCCATCTTCTCCCATAATTGAGGGACTCACCTGTTACCAAGGATGGATGCTCATTGCTCCTCACTCAAGCTGCCCTTTGCAGAGGATCTCATTTCCTCTCTGGGAATACTCTGCAAACTCCTTCTGCTCTGACTCATGCACCATCCACATTTTCTGCTCTAATATAATCATTCCTGTTAACATAAAAACATGCTTTGATCACTTTTCTCACATCTTAAAGAGATTTTTTTTTAAATCCTGCTCTGAATCCACATATCACTCTAGCTACTGCCATGTTCAGCCAACCTCCTTGAAAGAGTACATTATTATCTCCAGTTTATGTACATTCATTCTTTCCAGAGTCTACTCCAGCAGGGGTCTGTACATTGCTTCTGTCAAGAAAACCAGTGATCTCACTATTGCTAAGTTGTCTCATCTTAGATTTACTCTGAAGACCTCTGTCAGGTGTCATCTTACTGAGATAGATAACTATTTCTTTATTCACTGTTGCTTCTAAATTGCTGTGGGGTTAGAAGTCCCTATCCCTATTTAGGTTAGCATTGTATGTAAAGTACTAGTTCACAGAGTAGATTTCAAGGGCGGGCTCATTTCACGCCTTCTGGTTTTCTCTAACTTCTCTCACAACTCTACTTCAGGCTTCTTTGTTAGCTCCTTCTTTTCTCCCTTTTACGTTTTGAGTATTTCAAGTTCATTTCAAGGATCTCTCCTCACACTCTCCCTACTCTTGTGAAGATCTAATCCAGACTCACGAGCGTCAATGTTCTCTAGGCGTTTGTTGCCAATTGCCCAAAGTGCATCTCATGCCTGAATCTCTCCTCAAAACTCTGGACTTTTATATCTAACTCCCTCGTTGACATCCGCGCTTGGGGTCTGATAGATATTTGAGTATATCCCAAATAGAGTTGCCATTACCTGCCCTCCCTGTACTTTCCCATCTCAGAACTTGCGACTCCATTCTCCCCATCACCGAGGCCAAAAGCAAGGAGTCATCCTTAAACTCCCTCTTCCGCTCTTCTCTCTTCCCCCCCTTTCTCTCATGCTACACTTTCTGTCGGTATATGTTGTCTGCCTCACCATAAAAAGACGTCCGAGTTTGACCGTTTTCACGGCTACCACCATCACTGCTCTAATGTGTGTCCTCGTCCCCTCTTGGCTGACTTACTACACCAGCCTTTTGCATGGCCTCCACTGCTCAACATCCCTGCTGCTCAACATGCAGTCGGGAATGCCTCCATCCTTCTGCCCAAAGTCGCCCTGCAGCTTCCCGTCATCCCCACGGTGAAGCCCGAAGTCCTTCCGGTGCCCCTGAGGACGTAGCTGTGTGTCCCTCTCCCCCTTCCTGTTCTCATCTCTGCTCAGAGACATCTCAGCGAGCACCTTCTAGGCCATCCTCTCCAATGCATTCTCCAACTCTGTTGTTTCCTATCCTTCTGCCCTGTTTAGTTTTACTCTTTCTTCTCTTTAGCCTGCCACCATCTGACATACTGTACACTGACTGGTTTACTTGTGCCACGGCTGTCACCTCTACTGCGATGGCAGCTCTGTGACAACAGGGATTTTCACGCTTTCTGGGCTGTGTGGGGAAGCCGGGAACAGGCTGAGCCCAGAAGGGTATGTGACATGGGAGAGCGCATAACCACTCATGTCACACAGAGAGAATTTGTCGAAAGAATAAACCGGCAGAATTTTCAATCTGGGGTCAGGTTTTACTTGAAAATTCATCATTGTGTTTTGAAAGCTGAAAATAAAAGAAGATATTAGTTTAAGGGGGGGAAGGACAAAATCCAAGTAAAGAGAATACAGCCCCAATTTTAACCTTTTAGGAAGCGCTACGAGTGTTGGATGGAAACAGGACGTCAAAGGAGGATAGTCCCATTTCCTTAAAGTTTATGTGAAATTTCAGAGCTGCTTACTTTTCTCTAGTATTAGCCTAAAACCTGAAGTTTGTGCTGTGTCTCCTCCTAATTTTAGGTCAAAAAAAGATAAGCAAAGGGAATGAGATTGTGACAAACAACGCGTGTGAGCGTCAGCTGCTGGGTTTAACACAACCCTAACTCCTCTGTCTTCTTTCACTTTTCTTCCTTGCTTGTCCTCAAGTGTCAAGTTTTCTGCACTAACTTTAAATAGCTACTAGATGACTCATAAATGCATATTGCAGATGCTATAGGATAAAAGCCTTTTCTAAATCATTCTTATTCATCTAGTCTCCTTTAGCTGGTTAGTAGCCTAGCAACATGTGAAATGAGTTTTCTCAGGGGCCTTTTCCCACCTACGTGTGAATTGGGTTGTCAGAATTTAGCTAAAGAGGGCTGAAAGAGAGGATTGTTTCATCAACATAGTGACCTTAGGATTCTTATCTCTCTGCATGTAACTCGTAATTGAATGATTAGTCATATATAACCATTCTGTTTATGGGGAGATCAGATATTGAGAAACGCTAGAATCTGGCAATTTTTGCTATTTGAACTACCTAGAAAAGGATTTCTAAAGTTTTTAGAAGAAGGCTTTCATAAGCATGAAAAGGAAGAAGACAATTTTCTTGGCTTCATACAGTAAATCCCTTTTCTGCCGACAATCTGTCAGTCCCAATTGTGCGAGTGGTTTCACAGTCAAAGTAAGGATAAAAGTTTGTGAACTACGAAGGTGCTTTTAAATCTGGGCCCTTGTCAAATTACCCAGTAAGAAGGCATAAACAAGATTGGGGTCTTTTGGCCAATATTTCAAAAAATCTCTTCAGAATGTTCTTAAACTGTTATTGGATGATTTTTTTTAACAACTACATTTCAAATACACCAAAATTGTGATAATAGGTCATCATTTTGAAAAATTAAACAGGATTTTTGCAGGATGTAAACGGCAGCATCAGTCTTACTAAAAGACTTTCCTTTCGTCTCTATTATGTTTATATGTATGTGTGTTTTAATATCTACTATGCTGGTTTGGAGACTCAAAGATGCTAAAACTCAAGGATGAGTATTCTGTGTTATTTTTTTAATCCCACTTAGCACAGTTATAAAAGCGTGTTAAGTGAATGAGTGAATGAATGACCGGGTTTACTTTTACAAATGCATGTGTGGGGAAGCCAGGAACAGGCTGAGCCGTCCATGTCTCCTCGTGGCCCCCAATTCCTTCTCCTCCAGGCTGGAGAGGCCTGAGGACAGCTAAAGGCTTGCTTGGCGGGAAGGCCCGGATTCCACCAGGGCAGTGGGCTTTGGAAGGAGAGTCACCATACTGAGCACAGTGTCTCCTCATTCACACATACTTATTCTACAAATAATGCTTGGGCCACCGTCATCTGTCAGCAGCTGCTGTGAGCTCTGGAACTGATCTCCAGAAACTCAGAGGCCTTTGGGAAGATTGAAAAGGAACATGTCTACCAGTAAAGAAGCAACATCATCCCTGGTGGGGATTGTTTCTTTGGAGTAAATAAAACAGACAAACAAAGCTGATAATAGCTCCCAAGGCAGAGTTCTGCATCGAGCTGTGCAGGTCAGGTATGGAGGTCGGGTGTGGAGGTCGGGGCAGACCCTCGCGCTGAGATCATGGTCGACTTGAGGGAGGAATGTGGGGACAGGTGTTGTGCTCGTCCTGGTGGGAAGTGTGGACTGTTTGAACCTTCATTGCATCAATGAATATAGTAGGAAGATTTGAGAAATAGTTTAGAGTTGACAGAACAGCCTGATAGCCTTTACATTTTCTAAGTCTCACATGTGGGTCTGGAGTTACAGGGTTGAGTGTGGGCAAAGGACCAGAGAGACAGAATTATGTTTGGAATTTGGTTTCTCTGTGTGAAATGGAATTCAGGTTTGTGTCAGTGGATTTGCAGTGAAGGTGAGAGGTCTGGGATGGACAGACATGTGTGGATGGGTTTCAAATCCATAAGATTAAGAGAGAGCATCTACCAAGACAGTCTACGTAGAGGACACTGGGTCGGCCATGGAGTACAGCGATATTTGAATACCAGCTTGGCCCATACCTTGTGGAGTGATGGTGCTGATTAAGTTAATGTATGTAAAAAACAAACAAACAAAAAAACAAAATGCTTACACTGAGCCTAGCATAGAGCAAACTCACAACATTTGTTACTGGTGTTAATAATGGAGGCCATGTTTCTGGAAGGGGAGGTGTACAAAGAAGAAAATGTCAATGAGCTATTTCAGCTGTCTTTCTCTTTATCTGTTTACCTGCATGATTGACCTGATGACATGTTCATCATATTAATGGTAAAGAAAATAATTGTTTTGTATTGTTTTTGTTTTGTTTTTTATAGACAAGATATCACTCTGTTGCCTAGGCGAGAGTGCAGTGGCATGATCATAGCTCACTGCAGCCTCGGATTCCTGGGGTCAAGCAATCCTCTTGCTTCAGACTTCCGATGAACTGGGACTGCAGGCATGAGCCACCACACCCAGCTAAATTTTTAGATTTTTTTTTTTTTTTTTATAGAGATGATATCTTACGATGTTGGTCAGCCTGATCTCTAACTCAAGTGATCTCTCCACCTTGGCCTCCCAAAGTGCTGGAATCATTCTGTGTGCAGACAAGAAAATAGTTTTTATGAAAGAATCCATTTAGTTTCTTTTCATGGAAATAGCCAAACAGAATTAATCCCTAATTCTAAAAGAATTTCGACTAGAAATCTATAGAGAAAAACAGACAATGGAATTTAAAGTCTTACCTTTTGTTTCCATGGCTCTGTATATATCGTAGGTCTCTTTTTAAATCGTGTTATTGAATTTTGCAGCAGACCTGATGTGATAGTTTAACCCTTTTCTAGAATACCTCTTTGGACTTCCCTGTGTACTATCTTAGAAGAGAATATAATGCAAAGACAATTCTTCTAGCTAATCCTGGTCAATCTAACATCCTTCAGACACTGCTTACAACTAAATGAGAAGTTCCATTAACTGTAGATAAAGATGTCAATGCCCGACATCAATGAAACCAATACCAAAATGCTGCCCGGATACAAAGCAGCCATCGGTCACAAGGGAAGCTTGGTGCAGCAAATGAAGAAAAGAGAAGAAAGTCAATGCTGATGGTTTTATCTGGAGCCTTCTGGAAACAGATTGCCAATGCCAAGGAGAGAAAACTCCAACAGATGTTACCATCCACTCTGGTGAAGTGTTTCAAAGTCTGTTTTTCCATATCAATAAACTTGATGGCACTTGCTGGTTATATTTTTAAATGGATTTCAGAAAAACGCATGACAATTGTTATTTCATAAACTCTTCTTGAAATAGAGTTACTTTTTAAAAAAACTTCTTTTTTTGTAAAAATAGTGTATAAGCCAGGTGTGGTGGCTCAAGCCTGTGTTCCCAGCACTTTGGGAGGCCGAGGTGGAAGGATTGTCTGAGCCCACGGGCTCGAGAACAGCCTGGGCAACTTGGTGAGACCTCATCTCCACAATAAATAATTTTTTAAAAAATTAGCTGGGCTTGGTAGCGCACGCCTGTAGTTCCAGCTACTTGGAAGGCTGAGCTGGAAGGATCGCTGGAGCCCAGCAGGTCGATGGTGGAGCATAGCAGTAGAGACCCGCCCGGGTAGTGGGGAAGGACCAACTCACAGCACGTCCACCAGAAGCCCCTGGGCAGCCTGACTGCACCCTCTGCTTTGTGATGCAGCCCGTGATCTGTGAGGTCATTATCTGACGGGCCCCTTGGATCCGAGCCATGGGCTATCAGAAGACCCCCACCTCCAGCAGGGAAAGTGAGGCACCACTCCTGCAGCATGTTGAATAAGGTCTTCTCCCCCAGCAGCTGCCTGACAGATGAGCAGCCTTAACAGAGTCAGGGTGTACAATGCCCAGAACGAATCAGACCTAATTAAGACAGACACACCATGGCCCAGTGGTGCTGGCAGGCTCAGAGTCCTGTGGCGTTCAACGAGGCATGGGAGAATTGGGATCTAATTGAAAATCTGAAAGCCATACAAACCCTTTACTCTTAGGGGCCTAAGACCGGGCCTGTCTGGGTCCTGGTGTGTACCTTATGAGATTGTGAATGCTCAATTAGACAGTTATGGAAAAAAATTAAGCAGGTTCAACAACAGTTAAATATGGGTCAAGGGAGCACTGCTTACGTTCACGTCAGGGGCGATTCCGAGTTGTAGCTAAATTTTAGATTTGGAATTTGCCTTTATTCTATTTCTGCTATGATGGATAACTGATGCTATTCTGCATTTCTCACTAGGATTGTGATATTATACTCAGATCTATTCCTGATTTTAGTATCATGCATAGCCAGAAGAAAACTGGGCACTGTGCTTGGCACGATGTTTCCTGAAGTGCTCCTGATATCCAGAATTTGGAAGTGGTGTGCTCATCCCAATTATCGTCTAATAACTATGTTCAAAGAGACTTGTGTTTCACTGTCTCATACAACTTAAAATTGTGTTTGTTCAACTAGGCCTTCCTTATTCACATTGCTTAGTTTTTTTAATTGCTCAGAACTTTTCGAGTACGACTCAGATTTTAAGCTTCTTGCCAGCCTTCAGCCCTGGGCTGCTGCTCTCCCTCCCTGTCACACACACAGAAAAGCTCCAGAGCTTTCCTTTCCCAAGCCATCAGGGGATTCGTAAAACCACGCTGGCTACCACTTCAGAATGTGATGGTCTTCTCCTTTTCTATGACTCCACCGGCTCAGAGCCAGACAGTGTCCCCATCACCAGCTTTAGCTGCCTATTCATCAGGAAATGTCTGCTAGAGACATAGTTCCAGATTTGCAAACACTTCTTCTCTAAAAGGCAGCTAACCTTGGATATTTGTCAATTCTTTCTATAACCAGGGCTGGGAATAGACCTGATATTCATATAGCAATCCTAGTGGAAAATGCAAGATAGCATCAGAGATCTATGAAATTTTGTTGTTTTGGCATTTTATCAATTTGCTGTTTATTCTTACAGAAGAGCTATCCGGGATGTCAAATAATAGAATCAGAGACAAATAACACACTTGCTGTCTCACCGAGTTTCAGTTTCCTCTCAAGTCTCATTTTATCAGGCAGGGCCTGAGTATTTTGAAATACCACGTCAGTCCCTTGCCTGGGCTGACTTCCTTTCTACTTATAGAACTTTTCACCGGATGCCACAAATGTTGATAGCTTCTGGTCCTGATATCTGCTTCTCTCCACGAGCAAACAAACCTTGCCGTCCCCACTAACTTTTGCTGAGCACACTGGAGGTAGCCAGGCGAATTCCTTGAATGAATACAGGCACGAAAGGGATGTAAAGTGAAAGCTTTTTGCCAGTTCATTCTAAAAATTAAATGTTGACTTTGCAAGCTAAAAAGTATGCACTTTTAACAAAAATAAATGTGCAAGTTTTCTGGGCATGAATGATTTTGTCCCAGTAGAAATCCCTAGGTTCTTTAAAGGGTGGGATGATTTAATTTGTTGTTGGATTTTTATTTTTCCTACCACTCTACATTGCAAACAAAAATTATGCCATTTCTACTTTACCAGTTAATTAGCATATACGCTTCTCAATAGGAAAAAAAAAAAACTCATTACGAGTACTATAATTTCAAATGTAACATGTTTAGGAGACAAAACATGTGTTGCTCTCGTAACCTGATATAGAGATGGCTTCTTCCATGTGGCAGTCAACTCATGGGAATTTATAGGTATGAAATTCACAACAGATTCTAAAACTATTTTACCTAGGATCCAGACACTCAATGTTAGTAAGAAGATAAAAGAAAACGAATTTAAAGCAGGCTATTGACTTCGAATATAAGGTTGCTTCTGGCGTATATGAACATATGTTACATAATTTCAATTTTTTTCTGTTTTGTTGTTACTGTGGTGCTATTTATTCATATCAGCATAGACATTACTTCCAAAGTGGATCAATTCAATAAATGGATTTCTCCTAATGCAATTAACTCAAACCAACAAACAGATCTACTTTATTTCTACTATTTGCCGTCTTCCTGGCTAGCTACTTGACATATTGCTAAGAGATCCCCATCCTTTCTAAATACGTCATTGTGGTAATTATCAAAAATGCGAAGAAGAACCATAATATGCAGTAGATTATAATACATGATAAATGTAGTTTATAGTAATTCTGCAATTTTATCTCATAAAAATAATTTCAACAAGCTTAGATGGATCGGAAAAACAAATTAAAAGAAGTGTTAAGAAATTAAGCCATCCATTAAAATCCTGAAATGTACAGTTTATTTCAGTTTATATTTCAGTAATATTTTAAAAGGCACAGCACTGTTTTCTGAGCTGTTTTTACAGAATGGCAGCTTGAATTTCACCAGATGTGAAGTCATTTGGTTGTGTAAACACATTTTTTTTTTCCTTTCTGAAATGTACGGGGTTTTTATTTCACTTTAAAAAAGAAAAGCCCGTAAATGGATAATGTCTGTAGGTTCAACTGGACATCTCAGAGGGTCCAGGGCTCACATACACTGAGATGATTTACCATCTGGGGTAAACAGATGGGCTCAGATAACACTGGCTGGGCACTCCCATCACTCTAGCAGGAAATGTCTCAGGGAGGCAGGAACTGACTTCTGCAAACACTTCCTTGAATCCCAGCTTTGCCTGACCCCTTCCCGCCTTTTCCTGAAGAATCAGGGACCAAGGGAATAGGCGTTCTCTTTCATGTGCTTGGGGAAGTCCTTCCTAGTTTTTCTTTTCTGAACGTTTCTATATCAGAGGAAAGAACAGTTGGCTGAACCACTTGACAAACTTCCCTTTCATCATAAATATTGAGCTATCTGTCCCAAAAGTCTAGGCAAATATGGAAATAGTCCCTCCACATTTTTATGGGGTGTCACATGTAATTTAAAATAATGTTTGCAATAACGGCTCCGCTTTACTCTTTAATTGGTTCTAGTAAATGAAAATTGCCTTACTATTTAACCAGTTTTTCCATCCCTTCTGGGAGCCTATTTCAAGAACTTCCAACTACCTTATCATATAGAGGAAATATGCTGTTGAATGCTGTGATTGTCCTGGAAATGAAAGAATTCTGTATGCTGATATCTCGAGAAGGAAAGAGCCCCAATAATGACTCTTGGAGATTGAAATCTGAGCTTCTGAATGTCAAGGGCGGCTGTATTTATTGTGTTTATTTACCACCTATCTCTGTCCCTTCCGGCACCATACTCTCTTAAGTATATGAAGTCGAATTTTTAAAACTGTCGTGAAAGACATTTAAAAATTATAAACCAGAAAGGCTGCATTAGGAGAAACAAATCCAAGGCAGGCATTGTAAATACTCCCTGTATTATTTTTGTATATTTTTGCTGTTCGAAAGATTTATGCAGTAAGTATCAGCTTTCTTATTCCTCTGAGAAAATCTATCTCAGATTTATAAACTGTTACTAATTCTAAGCATCTGCCTATCTGTTTCAGTAGCCCTTCAGAGATTCCATACTTTGCAGAAAAGGGATTCTGACTTTAACACTCGCTTTCAGCTGCTATCGCTGAATTTTTCCGTTTTCTCAGCCTTTATCTGTGGGCACCTTACATTTTAACATATATGAGACAAGGAGATTGCTTCTGTTTCTCATTAGCTAATGACGTGTCATTTTGTTTCCACCCCTCTGTTCTCTCCCTGTCCATGCTAATGGTAGAACCGTGTGGTCTAGACCCCGCCACCACTTCCTGCTGAAACTTTGGCAAGTTTTTAACTCTTCTTAGGCACGACTTCCCTATTATCTTCCAGTAGTAATAATCCTCTTCTCAAGAGATTGTTGTACACATGAAAAGGAATGAGATGCACTGCAAGTCTCTGGACTTTAAAACAATAACACATATTATTTTTATCTGTTGAACGATACTCCCGAAAATATTTTATTTTTTTCAAAAGTAGGACTCTTTCTCTTCTCTTTCTTTTTTTGGGTTTTTTTTTTTTTTGAGTTGGAGTCTCACTCTGCCACCCAGACTGGAGTGCAGTGGCCCCTCCCGGCCACCGCGGCCTCCACCTGCTGGGCTCCAGCCATCCTTCCGCCTCAGCCTTCCAAGTAGCCGGAACTACAAGCGCGCACTACCACACCCGGCTAATTTTTTTTTTTTTATTTATTGTAGAGATGAGGTCTCGCCAAGTTGCCCGGGCGGGTCTCGAACCCGAAGGCTCAGGCAATCCACTCACCTCAGCCTCCCAAAGCGCGGGATTACAGGCTGAGCCACCGAGCCCGGCTTCTCTTC
>CAUYQG010200738.1:0-26409 GCA_963574415.1 Tarsius wallacei | reverse complement strand
CACAATAAGTGAACATTTTAATTTGCAAGTAGTATCTGATTCCTAGCACCTCATCCCCCACTTTATTTGAATTTCAAAAACTACAAGAGACATCAAAGCTTCCCATCCATCATCCCATTCCAAAATAGAACAAATCCAGAGCCCAGATCAGGGAAAAATAGAGGTCTGAGCAAACATCACAATGGAGGGCCTCTCCCACTGACACTGAATAACAGAACTGAAGAGAAAACAAGAGATCTGTCACAAATGAGGAAAAGACAAAGGAAGACCTCAGACAATTTCAAGTGTACCAAAGACAAAACTCCTGAAAAATCAGACATTGGTGCCCAAACAATGGAAGTCACCAACGACTGTTCCCAGAATACGACAGGGATTAGGGAATGGATGGAAAGTGTGAATAAAGACTCAAGAGAGACAAGATACAACACTGAAAGAACTTGTAACAGAGATTTTGGCAATAAAAAATTTCATCTAGGATAAATAACAAATTGACAAGCACGGAAAGCAGGATTAATCTAGCAGAAGAAAGAATCTCAGAACTTTAAGACCAGAACATGGAATCAACCCGATTTGTAAAAAACATAGAAAGAAGATTCAGAAAGAAAGAACAAAGCCTACAAGAGATCTGCAATTATATCAAGAGGCTGAACCTATGCCTGATTGGTATACCAGAAGAAAGGGAAATGGAGAACAACTTGGAGCAAGTATTCCAGGAAGTAATCCAAGAAAACTTTCCCCATCTCACCAAAGATGTGACCAGCCAAGCACAAGAGATACAGAGAACCCCCACAAGACATCAAATGAGAAGACCTTTACAATGAGAACTACAAAATGCTGCTCAAAGAAATCCAAGAGGTCATAATCAAGTGGAAAAATAGTTCATGCTCATGGATTGAAAGAATCAACATTGTTAAAATGTCCATCCTACCAAAGGCAATCTACAGATTCAACGCAATACTCATTACGTTACCAGCATCACTCTTCTCAGACCTGGAAATGACAGTACAGAAATTCATATAGAAACATAAATTACCACAAATAGCCGAAACAATCCTTAGCAAAAGAAACAAAGCAGGAGGTAACACACTTCTAGACTTCAAACTTTACCATAAGTCTACAGTAATCAAAACAGTCTGGTATTGGAACAAGAACAGGCACATAGATCAATGGAACAAGATAGAGATTATGGAAGCAAAGCCTCAATTCCTCAACCAACTTATCTTTGACAAAGCCTCCAACAACAAACACTGTGGAGAGGAGGCCTGTTCAGTAAATGGTGCTGGGAAAACTGACTAACCATGTGCAGAAGATTGAAATAGGACCCCTACCTATCACCATACACAAAAATTAACTCTAAATGGATCAAAGACCTAAACATAAAACCCCAAACTATAAGAATCTTAGAAAATGCAGGAGACACTCTTATGGAAATTGGCAACCAATACCTATTCAGAATCCTAAATACCCATATTTTAAGAGATAACATAGACAAGTGGGACCTCATCAAATTAACAAGCTTCTGCAAAGCAAAAGAAACCATCAGGAGAGCAGGGAGACAGCCCACAAAATGGGAAAAAATATTTGACAGCGGTATATCTGACAAATGCCTAACATCTAGGATCTATAAGAAACTCAAATGTGCTGAAAGGAGAAAAACAAACATCTTCTTTAAAAAGTGGGCAAAAGACACGAATAGACACTTCTCAGAAGAAGATATATGGACAGCCAACAGACACATGAAAAAGTGCTCAGTCTCACTCATCATCAGAGAAATGCAAATCAAAACCACATTGAGATACCATCTAACCCCAGTAAGAATGGCTATCATTAATAAAACAAACAACAGATGCTGAGGAGGATGCGGAGAAAAAGGAACGCTTCTACACTGTTGGTAGGAATGCAAATTAGAGCAACCTCTTTGGAAGCTAGTGTGGTGATTTCTGAAAGAACTAGAAATTGACCTTCCGTATGACCCAGCAAGTCCCCTATTGGGAATATACCCGGAGGAACTCAAATCATTCTACAAAAAAGATACCTGCACACGTATGTTTGTTGCAGTTCTATTCATAATAGCAAAAACATGGAACCAACCATGTTGCCCATTAAAGCTGGACTGGATAAAAAAATGTGGTACATATACACAATGGAATATCATGCAGCCATAAAGAAGGAAAAATATATGGACTTTGCGGCAACTTGGATGGATTTGGAGTCGATCATACTCAGTGATCTATCACAGCAACAAAGAACAGAGTACCATATATTCTCACTCATAAGCGGACCTTGAACAATTATAATACTATAAGAAAGTGTTTGGCAGTAATGGGAAACTGTTCAGGGGAGGGAGGTGGGATAGGCAGTTGAGGGAAACTGCTAGGAGAGGGAGTGGCATACCTCATCAACAAGGGTACCTGCATGATCAATGTTTGTATACCTAACCCTGAATTGTACGCCACGTCTTTATAATAAAAAAAGAAATAATACCTTTGCTTAGATTTCTCTCCTTTTCTCTCCCACTTTCCTCATTCCTCCACTGGTTTCCTATAGGAGCACTTCCTTAATGAATTATCTGCATTGACGTCTTCATCCTGAGAAATTTGACTGAAAAAAGTATTCTCAAAAAAAAAAAAAAAAATCAGCTGTTGGAAGCCATCAAGTCCATGGCTGTTTTTGGTAGACAGTTTTCTTATGACTGAGTCAATTTCCTGGATCATTATTGGCTTGTTTAGAGTTTCAGTTTCTTCTTGTTTCAACTTTAGGAGACTGTGTGATATCAGAAAGTGCTCTATTTTCTTTAGGTTTTCTAATTTATTTGCATACAGGTTTTTGTAGTAATCTCTGATAATCTTTTGAATTTCTTTAGGGCTAGTTGTGACTTTGCCTTTTGCATTTCTAATTGCGTTTATCTGGGCTTTACCTCTTTTTTTTTGTCAATCTTGCAGGGAACTGTTAATTTTATGTATCATTTCAAATAACTATCTTTTGGTCTTATTGATCCTTTGTATATGTTTGCTTTTATGTTCTGCAACTCCGTCTTTATCTTGGTAATGTGGATTATTTTTCTGAGTTTAGGATTTAAGTAATCTTCCCTTTCCAGCTTCTTTAGGTGTGATGTTAGGCTGTCTACTTGTGATTTTTCTGTATTTTTTTTTAATTTGTGCTTGCAGTGCTACAAACTTTCTTTTTAACGTTGTTTTCATGGCATCCCCAAAATTCTGGTAAGATGTATCTTACTCTTCATTTGTTTCCAGGACTATTTTTATTTCTGTCCTCATTTTTATGTTCACACAAAAATCATTCAACAGCATGTAGATTAGAGTCCATGTATTTGTGTGTTTTGGAGGGATCTTGTTGATGGATATTTATTTTTGTTCTGCTGTAATCTGAGAAGATGCATGGTATTATTTTAATCTTTTGAAATTTTCTCAAGCTTAATTTATGCCCAAGAATGTGATTAATCTTGGATTACGTTCCATGTGCTGACATGTAAAGAGTATACTCTGCATTTGTTGGATGAAGTGCTTATAGATGTTTACAGAACTTACAAATATCTGCTAGTCCATTTATTTGAGTGCTGAGTTGAAGTTCTGAATCTACTTGTTGTTTTTTTGCCTCGATTACCTATCTAAAACTGTTAGTGATGTATCGAGGTCCCCTACTATCATTGTGTAAGAGTCAATGTTCTCTTTTAGTTTGCTTAGTAGTTGTCTTATAAAACAAAAAGAGGAGTTGGTACCAGTCTAGCAGAAAGTATTCCAGGCAAGTGAGAAAGATGGAATGCTCCCCAACTCATTTTATGAAGTCGATATCATACTGAAACCCTAACCTGGAAAAGACCTGACAAGTAAAGAGGATTACTGGCCAATCTTTTTGATGAACATAGATGCAAAAATTCTAAACAATATTCAAGCAAATTGCATCCAGCCGCACATTACAAAGATCATCCTCCATGTCCAGGTGGGTTTCATTCCTGGGATATAGAACTGGTTCAACATTCATATGACTATAAATGTAATTCAGCACAACAAAAGATGCCAAACTAAGAACCACATGATTATAGTATTAGATGTAAAAAAAATACTTCAACAAGATCCAGCATCTCTTCTTGATAAAATCTCTTGGGCACCTAGGTATAGAAGGAACATTCCTCAAAGCAGTAAGAGTCATATATGATAAAACTACAGTCAACATTTTGCTCACTTGGCAGAAATTGGAAGAATTCTCCCTTAGAATGAGAACTAGACCAAGATGTCCACTCTCACCCCTCCTATTCAACATAGTATTAGATGGCTCAGCACTTGGCCAAAAGAAGGAAATCTGGGGCATCCAAATAGGAAAAGAGGAAGTCAATCTATCCCTCTTTGCAGATGATATGATTCTATCCCTTGAAAACCCTAGGAAGTCTGTCAAAAATTTCCTTGCACTCATAATCCTATTTAGTAAAGTCTAGGGTACAAAATCAATGAACAAAAGACAGTTGCATTTACACACACGAGAAAAAAGTAGAAAAAGTGCCAAATACATTACAGAATTCCACTCACAATAGCCACAAAAAGTGAAATACCTTGGAATCCACCTAACCAGAGAAGTGAAAGAACTTTACAATGAGAATTATAAAATGCTGCTCAAAAAAATCAAGGATGTAATGAACAAATGGAAAAACATTCCATGTTCATGGATTGGAAGAATCTATACTGTTGAGATGTCCATCATACCCCAGGCAGTCAACAGATTCAATGAAATACTCACTAAGTTAGCAACATCATTTTTCTCAGACCTGGAAATGACAATACAGAAATTCATATGGAAACAAAAAAGAGCATCAATAGCTAAAACAATCTTCAGTTTACAAAAATAAAATGTAGGAGATATCACATTTCCAGACCTTAAAATTTCCTACAAGGATACGGTAACCAAACAGGCTGGTACTGGTACAAAAAATAAGTCCATAAACCAATGGAAAAGGACAGAAATTATGGAAGCAAAATATTGATCTTTCAATGAACTCATCTTTGCCAAAGCCACCCATAGCAATCACTTGGGAAAGGAGACTATATTTAGCAAATGGTACTGGGAAATCTGGCTGACCACATGCAGAAGAATGATACTAAACTCCTACTTATCACCATATAAAAAAATCAACTCTGAATGAATCAAAGACTTAAACATAAAACCTCAAAATACAAGAATCCTTGAAGAAAATGTAGGAAACATACTTATGCAGATTGGAGTGGGCAAACAAATCTTGACCAAATCCCCAAAAGCAACTGCCATAAAAGTTAAGATTGATAAGTGAGACCTCATCAACTGAAAACCTTTTGGAGAGCAAAAGAAACCATTAAGAGAGTGGGAAGATAACCCTCAGAATGAGAAAAAAATATTTGCTAACTATGTATCTGACAAAGGCCTAACATCCAGGATCTTCAAGGAACTCAAAGAGTTGATAGTAAAAACAAACGATCCTATTAAAAATTGGGCAAAGGACATGAATAGACACTTTTCAAAATAAGATATACAAGCATCCAACAGACACACGAAAAAGTGCTTAATCTTTCTAATTATCATATAAATGCAAATTAAAACCACAATAAGATACCACCTAACTCCAATAAGGATGGCCATCATTAATAAATCAAAAAATGACAGATGCTGGCGTGGGTGCTAAGAAAAAGGAACCCTGTTACACTATTGGTGGGAGTGCAAGCTAGTACAACCTCCTTGGAAAGAAGTGTGACCGTTCTTAAAAGAACTAAAAATTGACTTTCCATACAATTCAGCAATCTATCTCCTGGGGAACATACATCATTCTACCAAAAATACACTTGCACATTCATGTTCATAGCTGGCTAAACAATAGCAGAAATATGGAAGCAACCCTACTGCCCACTGAAAGTGGACTGGATAAATAATATGTGGTACATATACACAATGGAGTATAATGCATTCAGAAAGAAAAACAAAATCATGGGCTTCACAGTAAATTGGTTGGAGTCGGAGACCGTGATACTTAGTGAACTATCACAGAAGCAAAAAATTGAATACCACATGTTCTCACTCATAAGTGGGACATGAACTTGAGTCACATTAGCAAAAGGAAGTTATTGGCTGTTGCTGGGCACTGCCAGGAGAGAGGGGGAAGCATGCAACAGCACAAAAGGTCCCTGGTCCCAAACCAGGGGAAGTGAGGACCAGTAGGAAGCCAAATTTTACCGGCACAAAGCCTGCTTGTATAGCTAATCCTGATTTGTACCCACATCTCTACAATAAGATTTTTTAAAAAGGATCCAGAATCTTCAGGACTTACATTTTTCAGGTTTAGAATACAGTGGTAAAGAATTCTGCCTATTTATTTACTCAAATATCCATATTTCTAGAGTTGACTTCACTAAAAACACCTGGACAAGGACTGAGAGTAAGGGAAAATACATCAATAATGAAAGTAACAGTGAACAGGTGAAAGGTCCAAAGTATTCTTTCCAAGTTAATTTTTTCACATTCAAAATCAAAATTACACTTCTTCATACCCACGCTCAAACTCCATGACAGTATTCCTAGTAGATCCTTCCCAAATATTTTCTAACTCTGTAAATTTTAGTCCTTCAATGGCTCATATTTAGTCCCCTTCTGTTTCCATTTCTGTCAGTTTCTTATGTTTAAATTGCTTGTATTATTGAACTTGAATTCTCATTTGTTTTCTATCTCCAGGCTATCTTTTTCACAATGCAATCTTCACTCTGCTCTGATGTTTTTATGTGTTGTATAAACACATTTATCATTTAAATCTAAAGTACATAGATTTCATACACTACTGTACTGTACTGGGTTGAATGTTGCCTCCTGCCACCATCCCAATGACATGAGTTCACCAAGAACTTGTAAATGTGAATTATTTTAGTCTTATTTGGAAAGTGTGTTATTGAAGGTATAATTAAGTAAAGGATGAGATCATCCTGAATGAGACTGGGTTCCCAATTCAGTGGCAAATGTTCTTGTAATACAAGAAGAGAAAACATGGAGAAGGTCATGTGGAAAGTCCTGTGGAGATGAAGGGAGAGACATAAATTATGCTTCTATAAGCCAAGAAATGCCTGGAACTACCTGAATACGGAAATAGCAGATTTCAGAGGGAGCTTGGAGACTTCAGAGAGAATGTGGCACATTGATTTCAGACTTCTAGCCTCCAAAACTGTACAAGAACTAATTTATGTTGTTTTAAGTCACCAAGTTCGTGGTCATTTTCCATGGTAGGTCCAGGAAAATTAACATAATGAAATATTATATTATACAATTCTTAAAGATATAATTTTGAAGACTGTAAAAATATAATAGGGTAATATTAAAAAGTAATGAGAAGATACACATTGATTGTTATGCCATATAACTATGGACACGTATGTAGATTCATAAAAATAAATCATTTGTGTTAATATTTTGTTATTTGTAATGCATCATAACTTAGCCTAACTTAATCAATATAATTTTTAATAATACAGAACAGGAAGACAGAGAAACGTTTTACAATTAAAAAAAGAAATCTATCTTATATGATTCAATACAATGTATACATCTATAATTATAAGAGTTTTGAAATTTTAGATACGCATACAATGTATGTAAATTTTTTAAATTTGGCCAATTACATTCATTATAAATTTATTTATTTTTTTATTTTATGGACTCTGTGTATTCAAGTTGACTAGGTCCAAAAACATTTATTTATCTATCTGCTAGTCCTATGATGTGTACTAGAATGACCATAAATGTTATGAGATTACAATTTAATCCTATTTCTACATTTTATTGATTTGTTTTTATTTAAGTATTTTTTATTAATTTCTTCACTCAACAAATAATTATTGTAGTATTATTATATGGCAGGCACTACTCAGGATACTCGGAATAAAATAACAGCCAAGCTAATGAATGATATTACGAACTGCTGTTTGCTAAAGGCCTACATTGTTCCTGGCAATGCTCAAAGTACTTTATTTACATAATTTAATACATGAAGTGAGGAATGTCTGATTATCCTCATTTCCAGATAGAAAAACTGAGTCTCTGAGAGCTTAAGTATATTGGATGGCTCACTCATAAGTGGTAGACCTAGAATTCCAATTTTTGTGTAAATCCAGAGTATGCTGTGTTTTGCATATGCTTAGAGTGACTATGTGTCCCAGTCTGGCCAGAATTATTCTACTGTACAACCTTTGTCCTACTATAATTACCAATAGTATCCCATCACTGTCAAACGTGCTCTGATTTCTGATGAGAATTTTTACTGTCGCCCTAATATTGTGACTTGTGGTCTTTGTGACTTCACTGTCTTTGGTCACAGACAGGAAAAAAATCAATAGGTGCAAAGATATTTTTAAGATGATAAATGTGAAAATAAAACTGCAAGTCCAATAGATTTTCCTCACTCTTTATTTGTCTTGGTGGCACACCAATTTTTTTTAAAAAAGAGCATTTTAGGAAATTATACTGTAATTATTAATAATTTTAAAAGCTGTATAAACATTTGGTGGCAGTCAAAATCCAAAAGGAAAAAGTGAGCTATTTTACTGTTTAGAATGCGCACTATTGTGTTTCACAGCATTAGATCTTTTAAATCTCTTCCTTTCCACCACTAGATTACATAAGTGTTCTCATATGAGTGAGGTTAGTTGGTAGTAGAAAATACAGAATATTGACTGCAAAGGGGAATGTACTCAGTAATTAAGTACCATCAGGCTCTTTAAAAGATCAAGGAAGCAGTTCTGTGCAAATATATTTTGTGGCTACAGGCATTAGAGTACTCAGTTTTTTCAGAATATAAGTGAATCTGTAGCAATGCTCTAAAATTAACAGGTGTTTCAGAGAATAGGTGAGATTTAGAACCTGTTTTAAAATAAGTTAAATAGCTACTATATTCTCCTTAAGGATCCAGATGGGAGTCCATCTCGAAGAAATAAAATTTAACTTGAAAAGCAATAATCAGGGAATCAGATCCAAAAAGACTCAGCTGCACTTGAACCTAATTTTGATGGTAAGATCCTGGGCTTCCAGCCTTGGCCTTGAGACTTTGGAAGGTTTTCTTGGGGAAAGTGTATGCGTGCAGTCTGTATGTGCAAAGAATATTAACTGCTGTAGCTAGAGCACAGACTGGCTGTTTGTATATACTAGTGATGACCTCAACAACATATTTTATCCTTCATGCAGTTCTTGAAGTGTGATATTGGCACTTCTCCACTGATATATGTGTCTCTGTTTTTTGCCTTTATCTAGGTGTAGGTCCATGACAGTGATGGAATGAACACCATATAACTGTCGAGATTAAATCCAAAAAAGATAGTAAAATTTATTTTTGGTGTTTTTGAGACATCTCATGAGGAATCCAGCTACTATGCTGTTAAGAAGCCAAGTAGGCACATCACAAAAAAACACTTTTAGTGGTTCCATTTATGGCCCCAGCTAATGTACCAGTCGATAACCAGCATCAATTGCCATACATGTGAGTCGGTTGATTTCGTCCCCAGCATTCAAGATACTCTACCTGAAGCTGAGTTGAGCAGACAAAAGCTATCTCTATTGAAGCTTGTTCAAATTGTAGGTTCATGAGCAAAATAAATATTTTCATTTTTTAAGACACTAGATTTCAAATTATTATGCTTTGTAGCAATATGCAGTTGCAAAAATTAATAAAAAAAGCTATATTTGGATGCTAAAAGATGATAAACAGTGATAGATGTATGTCCAGGGGTAAATTATGATAGTTTTTCAAGAACACAGTTTGTGAATGAATATACAGTGATTATCATCTTATAATAGAGTTCTTAAACCAAAATGTAACTTAACCTCTTCTAATGAAAGTGGGCTTCCCAGAAAGTGATATCTAATCTTTAAGCCAAATTGAATGATTTAGTCAATGATCTATAATAACCTTGATTTTAGCCTGTGGATATTTACCAATATCTCTCTCTCTCTCTCTTTCGGTGTACATGTCTCTAAAATGAGAGAGTCCTTCTTCACTAATAATGAAAAATTATCTCATTATTAAAAGGTCCTTTGAAATTCAGGTTCAACTTCTACACTGCTGATGGGAATGCAAATTAGTGCAACCTCTTTGGAAGACAGTGTGGCGATTTCTAAAAGAACTAGAAATTGACCTTCCATATGACCCAGCAATTCCCCTATTGGGAATATACCCGGAGGAACTCAAATCATTCTACAAAAAAGATACCTGCACAGGTATGTTTTTTGCAGTTTTATTCACAATAGCAAAAACATAGAACCAACCATGCTGCCCACTGAAGCTGGACTGGATTTTAAAAAGTGGTACATATACACAATGGAATATTATGCAACCATAGAGAAAGACAAACATATATGGACTTCGCAGCCACTTGGATGGATTTAAAGTCGATCACACTAAGTGATTTATCATAGAAACAGAGGGCAGAGTACCATATGTTCTGACTCCTAAGCAGATCTTCAACAATTATAATTCTATAAGAATGGGATTGGCAGTAGTAGGAAACTTTCCTGGGAGGGTGGGGTGGGATCAGCAGTAGAGGAAAACTGCTAGGGGAGGGAGGGGCAAACCTCATCAACAAGGATAGCTGTATAACCAACATTTGTATACCTAACCCTGGAATTCTACCCCACATCTTTATAATAAAAAAAAAATCAGGTTCAGCACCCCACCACTGAGCTGTAGTCTCATAGTCACCCTTGTGTCATATCCCTGAGTTGAATTAAGGCTTCACCTGTCCTGGGACTAGGCTTAGTCTTATCCAGGGGTATTTTATGGGCAGTGAATGGTATAAGTTATGCTTCTCTATGCTAATTAAACTCTAATAAAGTAATGTTTTACATGTTGCCAATAAAATCACTTGAAAGTTGGTTCTGTTGCTGAGAGCAAACCTACTACACCTTATATACATATATCTTGTACATCTTATGTAGATGATTAAGTGGGATTAGAAATCAAACACAAAATAATCTTTAAGAGATGCTTAGAAAGACTCTTTGTATGATAAATCCTAAACAATAAAAACATGGAAATAAGTATGGAAAGAAGGAAGGAAGGGAGAAAGAAAGAAGGGGAGGGAAGGAGGTTGAAGGAAAGAAGGAAGGAGAAAAGGACGGGGGAAAATGGAAGGAAAGAGAATGGGAGAAAAAAAGGAGAAAGAAGGTAAGAAAAATTGTAGCTTAATTCTCTGTATCTTGGCAGTAGAAAAATCAACAATGACCTGGAAGTTACAGAGTTGAATTTCTGGTTCTAATTTAATTTTTACTAGGCAATGTCAACTTTGTAACACTTTTATTCTCTTTGAAATTCATTTTTGAGAAAAATTATCATCATGGGTATTTGCTTGGATGGCTGAAGGAGAAGAAAAATAAATGTCAGCAGACTTTGAAATGGCAATACTAACATGTGGATAATAAATGAGATATTTTACTTGCTTCAACTATAATTTAAAAAAACATGCTCACAAACTGAAAATTTGATCTTCTCCACACTTGGGTCATCATTACAAATATTAACAAAATTAACTCAGTATTTTTTAAAATTAACTTTTTTTCCAGTGGATATTTAATTTTTTTCCTATTCTGGTATATTTTCTTTTTTCACCTCCCTCCCTTCTGCTTCTATATGCAGAAAAATAAGAAAAGATAAAAACATTTAAAGAAAAATTCACAAACTTGTATAACTACTTCTAGCAACCCTTAGTGGTCCTGAAATATTTGATAGACTAAATTCAAAACCTCATGCTTATCACTCAGTTCTCTTCCCTTGTTGGATTTCACATTCTTGTTTAGACTTAACTTCTTCCACCTATTCCATACGAGCATCAAAATGCCTCATTTGCTAATCCCCCAAATGCAGTGTAACTGTTCTGATTCCTGCCTTTCTGGTTGGGTCCACCTCTGTCTTTTGAAATCCTTTTCATTCTTCAAGGTGCTAATCTACTTTTTCATATAAAATGTTTTCATCACCTGAACATGGCACCAATTTTTTCATCTTCCAGGCTGCTGTAATTTCTGTCTTAATTTACTTATTAGATTCTGCTCTGTAAAGTCGTTTTATAGATGCCCCATCCTTGCATGACATACAACACATATTCCTCCCAATCATTTAATTTTGTAGTCAACTTTGTAAGAAAAAATTTTAAAGGCAAGGGAGGTGCTATTTTAATTCACACAAAGCTAGAGTTATTAGGTAATGCTTTATGAAAAAGTAACCTTTAAAGATATTAGAATGAACATTATTTAAACATCAACATATGAAATATTAAAAGCAAAAACAACAACAAAAATATTACCGGTAAAGGGAATGGGACACAGAAGCTTGACAGGTGCTTGTTTACAGAATATTGAGCACCTTGTTTTTCCCAGGAGAGACTGTGTTTTGAGTCCACTTCCTCTTCTGATTACTTGGCAGTGTTAAATGTAATCATCATTCCTTCTGAATTATGTAAAGGTCTCCCTCCCGTGTGCATAGAGAGTGTCCAGTGCACATGATTGCCTAACCCACCGAGTCAGATTGTTCCATCGCAGATTCCCTGGGAGTCTTTCCCAGTGCCTGTTAAGTGTTATTCCTGTTGCGTCTGCATCTGCCTCTGATCCCATTTTATTCGAGATTATTTAATTGTTCCACATGCTGGGAGTGTTTATTTCCTCAACCACCAGGCCCCTGCACCTCTCTAATGCTGTCTTTTTGATTCCTTTATGAATAGAAAAAAAAAAGAAAATCACATTGTGGGTGAAACACATTTCATGTCCAGTGAAAAGGTTTAGCAATCACAGTAGACACCACATTGTTTTAATTTCACAGCCCGTTGGAAACGTTAGCTCATTAACAAACTAATTAAGGAAAGGGAAAGGAAGGTAATTTGGGAAAGAGAATATTGTTTACTCTAGTATTCTAGTTAGCAGGAGAACCCATATATCTTCAACTATTAAACACAAGACAGATCTCTGCCTAACCTCCCTCAACGCCTGACCTTCTTAGATTTGTACATCCCTCTTTCTCTTCTTTATCACAGGAAATAAAATAGTTTCCTTGATTAGAGGTGACAGGGTCAGCTTTATACTTCAGGTTAGCTTTGCGTCTTGAAAAATGAGGCGAATGACACAGGCAAAATAAAAATTTTTCCCCTCTTACACTTCCTCAAACATTTCATTTACTATGTGAGAGGCATGAATGAGATGTAGCCTCTGATATTCACGTTACTCTATATGAGATATTTCTAAAGAAACTCTTTACAGTGCAGTGTGATAATTGTGACAGTCATGTAAAATACAAATAAGTAGGAAGATGAGAAAATAGGAAAGGCTTCCTATAAACGGTGAATATTTAGGTTACACTCTCCATTTTGCTGTTTATATAAGACATACAAATTATAAAATAATTGGTATATACTGTTTTTCTGTGACTGCAACCTTATGAAGAAGAGATTTAAAGCACAATAGTAATAACAATATAAGCTGCTAACATTAATTGGTTTTTCTTATTTGCCTGGTTCCGTTCTATTGGTCTTGCATTAATTAATATACTTAATCCTTATAACAGCCTTATGAGGCAAGTACTGTTTTTTTTAATCTTCATTTTTCAGTTGAACTATCAGACAACCAGGAAGGTAGAAGATTTTCCCAAAATTAACTCAAAATTAAGCAGAATCAGAATTCAAACTCAGGTGATCTGATTTCCATGGTTTTGGGTTTTTTGTTTTTGTGTGTGTGTGTGTATGTGTTTTTCTTTTTTTTTTTTTTTTTCTGGTTTTTTTGAGTTGGAGTCTCACTCTGTTGCTCAGACTGTAATGCAGTGGCCGCTCCCAGCCACCGCAGCCTCGACCTACTGGGCTGCGGCGATCCTTCCGCCTCAGCCTTCCAAGTAGCTGGAACTACTGGCGCGCGCTACCATGCCCGGCTAATTTTTTTTATTTATTGTAGAGATGAGGCCTCGCCAAGTTGCCCAGGCAAGTCTCGAACCCGCAGGCTCAGGCAATCCACTCACCTCGGCCTCCCAAAGCGCTGGGATTACAGACTGAGCCACTGAGCCCGGCCCATGGCTTTGGTTTTAATCTCTGTGAAGGAGAAATGAGAAAAAGGAGACACATTTCTGCATGGGGATGTATTTGTTCAGGGTAAAGTCAGGAGACAGATAACACATCACTAATTTGAACAGAGAAGTTTTAGCATAAAGAATCCTCACCTATAAAGAGGGTTTAATAAATAGTGGGTAAAGACAATTAAAGAATACAGAAATAACAGAGATAGAGAGCAATGACTATGTTTAGAATTGAGTGAAAGAATCTAAGAAAATCAAATTACAAAAGAGTCTCTCCCCCCACACCAAATCTAATTTATTTACCTCATTGGAGAGATTGTCTCTGAGGCCCCTGTGTTGTATAGAAATTCTCAGAGATTCCATAGATGGACTGATAATTAAACCACCTTATGGGCTACAATCACATCTCACTGAGAAGT
Source organism: Tarsius wallacei (assembly GCA_963574415.1). NCBI lineage: Eukaryota > Metazoa > Chordata > Mammalia > Primates > Tarsiidae > Tarsius > Tarsius wallacei. The sequence goes on along the minus strand of CAUYQG010200738.1, from coordinate 11,937 downwards.
TGCCTATTTTGTGCAGCAGGTAAAACTGACTGGGTTTGTGAACCCTGGGTTCCCCCACACACAACTAGCCGAGAAGCTGTAACACAAGCTCCAGACCAGATAGCACCACCCCTCCTACATTTGCAGCTCCTTCAAGAGTTTAACAGTACGCCAGCTGGGAAGCAGAAATGTTTACAGCATCCACCTACAGTACCATAAGAGCAGAGCAAAAATGGGTGGATTTGGAACTAACAGGCAATAAACTGATAACTGTTACAGAGCAACTGAAGATTTTGTGTAAGTCCTCATCATTTGATAGTACAGTGTCCCACCACATTTCAATGCTTCAAATCCATAAAAAGCAGATTATTAACTTATTCAAGAGCATCTATAACATTCAACAGTAGATGGAAGTAGTTTCAGATCTCCTTTAATATCTTACATAATGCAAATAACAATTGTTATTGCAAAGTACAAACCTTTCCTAATAAAACACATCTCTCAGAAACACCCTGTAGGAGATTCTATCTTCATTTCTTATTATCCCTTGGTGTATTTCTGGGCTCAAAAGTTTATTTTGTAATAAGAGTGAGGGTTCTTAATGCTTAGTAATCTATAGTTGCCATCAGCTTGCTTAATTTTAATTAATAAATTCTTGGGTTTATACATAAGACATTTTTATGTTGTCACTTAGGATATTTTATAAAAATCAAATCAGACATTGAATTATAGAACAAACAAGCACTGTTTGTTTGAGAAAGATTGTAGTTTTCATTTAATCAATTTTGCTATATCTGGGAAAGATCTATCTTCTAATTCATCCAGTGTTGAGATGCATAACTTTGGCTTTGATGGTCTTAGCTTGGTAAAATGTCCTGGAATCTCAGTTTAATTATTTTCATCATTTGTAATTATATTTTTTGTCTATTTTTGGCACACCATGACCCTTACATAGTAAGGTCATACAATCAACTTTACAATTAACTAATCTAACTGCAGTATTTAATTAAAATTAGGAGGTATGCCTCAAAAGGTATTGAGATTGAAATGACTATTTGAAGAAATTGCTTGTTTCAAAGAATGGCATATATATTGGTTTGAGGCTATTTTTGCAAAGTAGAAAATAAAACATAATAGCAGGGATAATTTTCTCTAGCTCACAAGAGACCATGTGAGATTACCTCTTCCTAGCAAGAGATCTCATCTTATGCAACATAAAAGTTCTGTAGAATTTATAGACATGGGATGTCATTTTCATAGATGTTTTATTCCTAGGTTTGAATTTAATATATATTTTAAAACTTAACTTTTTCTTTCTCTCTTCTAGACTTAGAATGAGTTCATTGCAGTTCAATTATATTTTTCCTCCAGAGGCTGAAAATGTCACTTTTTAATGGAACAGTTTACTACCTATAAATAATTAATAAGTAGCTCATTCAGGACCTATGAAATGCACACTTAATAGTATACTGAGTATAAATAATAATACAATTTTAGATAGCTGTTGCAGAATTCTAGGTCTAAAGTGCTAAAATATTTTAAAGTAAAAACCATCATATTGTAAGATATTAGCATTTACAAATAAGTTCCTATCACTTTGCACTTATTAAAGAAAAGCATAATCTATCACAACATGAAAGTGCAAGTCTTTTTTGAAACTTTTAAAAATATATGGGAGACTTAGCAAATAATACATACAAAATTAAATGCTAAAATTGCACAGATAAATTAACTAAAATATCACAGAATTAAAGTATAATTTCTACACTTATTAAAATAAAATGTATTTTGATTCGGATGATTTATGCAAAATATTTTTAAAATAGTCAATGTACATCTTGTTTGTCACACAGTGAACACACCTATGTAATTACTGCTCAAGTTAGAAAGTAGAATGCTACCAGTGTTCTTAGGTCTCCTCAAATATCTACCCTTCCTCATCTCCCCAAAAGTAACTACTATTCTTTTTTTTTTATTTTAAAGATGTGGGGTACAATTCAGAATTAGGTATAAAAGTGGTAATTGTATAGGTAAAGTTTAGGCCTCCCCTTGGTCCCCACTTTGCCTGGTTTGAGATCAGGTACCCTTATTGATGTTGTGTCCGCTCCCCCATTCCAGCAGTATCCCACTACTGCCAATCCCTTGCTTACAGTATTATAATTAATGTTCAGGGTCCGCTTATGAGTGAGAACACATGGTACTCGGTTTTTCATTTCTGTAATAAATCACTGAGTATGATAGACTCTAAATCTACCCAAGTTGCTGTGAAGACCATATGTTGGTCCAACTGTACAGTTGTGTAATAATCCATTGTGTATATGTACTACATTTTTTTTCCAGTCTAGTTTCCATAGACAGCACAGTTGGTTGCATGTTTTCACTATTGTGTATAGTGCTGCAATAAGCGTGCATGTGCAGATCATCAAAACCCTAACTTTAGCAGAATAATCCGGGTAATCAAAGTAAAAGCCCAAATATGGGACATAGAAGACAAAAATAATCATAGAAAAAATCAACAAAACAAAAAACTGGTTCTTGGAAAGTATTCTGATTTTTAATAGCATAGATTAGTTTTGTGTATTCTTAATGTTTTTATAAATAAAATCTCATGGTATCAATGCTCTGTATCTTTTTCACTCAACATCATGAAATCCTTTTATATACTGTTTCTCATTTCCACAGCTGTATACAAACCTACTGTAGTCTAGTTATTAGTGCTAGGAGACAAAACCCAAAAAACCTCAGTGGAACAAAACAATAATTTTTTTATTCTTACTGATTCTGTGTGGGGCAGGAATGTAGACAGGTCACACTAAGGATAGTTTGTTTCTGCTGCACATATGTCTAAGGCCTAAGGAGGAAATACTTGAAGGCCCAGGGTGATTCAGTGACTGGAGTTAGAACCATCTGAAGACTTCTTCACACAGGGGCCTAGCAAGCAGTGCTGATAGCATAGATTCTCACTGGGGATGTGGCTGGAACATTCCATGTGGTTTCTCTGGGTAGACTAGTTTGGACTTCCACAGAGCAGGATGAATGTTTTCTAACAGTGAGTATCCTGAGAAATCAAGTTGAAATAATGACATCTTTGGGATCTAGCCTCAGAAGTTACACAGCATCACTTTCTCCATATTCTATTGCTTAAGTAGTAACAAAGGAGGCTGGGTATGGTGGCTCACTCTTATAACCCTAGTACTTTGGAAGGTAGAGGTCAGAAGATTGCCTGTGACCAGGGATTTGAGAACATCCTGGGCAATTGACACAGCCTTGTCTCTATAATAAATTTAAAAAATTAGCTGGGCATGGTGGCACATGCCTATAGTTCCAGCTACTTGGAAGGCTGAGGCAGAAGGACAGACTGAGCCCAGCAGGTTGAGGCTGCCATGGCCCTGAGCGTGCCACTGCACTCCAGCCTGAGCAACAGAGTGAGGTTCCGACTTACAAAATAAAAAATTAATAAAAAAGGAACAACCAGATTTTATGGGAAAAATATACAGAAAGTACAACTATATTGGAGGATTGTGAAGGTTATGTTTTAAGAGGGCACGTGGGATGAGACATGCTCTTGCAGCTCTCTTTGGTAAATACATTCTGCCACATCTTGTATTCAAACGGACTATTTTAGCAATGCTGTTATGAGCATTCCTGCACATGCTATGTTGTACAATGTATGTATTCTTTTTTGTTTGTTTGGTACATCTTAGAATTTCTGGGTCATAGTATATTTCAGATTGTGTTCTCAAAAAGCAGAGACTGAAACAAATATTTAACTGTGTTTGATTTATTTAAGGAGTACATCGTAAGTAAACGTTCAAAGGAGTAGGGGAAGGTGATGAGGAAGGAGTAAAAGACAGCCTAAAATGTCATCAAAGTCCAAGTCATGACTTGGCTTCATGCACAAGAGGGCCTGAAGCATAAATAACACTGCAAAGTCATCACCCCTTCAAGTCAAAGGAGTCGGAATTTGGTGATATGTTGATTGCCTACAGTGAGTCGTCCACTGCATGGAGTGCAGTGAGAAGGACTGGGCAGCAGGAGAGTTGGTTTCTACAGAAATGTCTACCATCAGGTGCAGGTAACTCTCCAAAGAAACAGGCAGTTGAAAACCAACAGGAAGCAACACTCACACTACCTGAGGGAGGGTACACTGTCTCCAAATGGAGATCTTCGTGGAAGCACTCACTCCATTTACCACAGTGCACCCCTTGCACTTGAATCTCACATGACATTCATTTTATCCATCACAGTATCTGGATTCTAGCTTGTCACAATTCCTAGGAAAATTCATAGGGAAGAAATAGTATTATGAACTACAAGCTCCTGCTGTACGGTTGTTTCTAAGGCTCTGACTATTACCTATCTTCCCCTTCCTCCTCTAATAATTCTCAACTCCTTTTTTCCTCTCTCTTGGTAAGCACTTTGCCCTGTTTTGGTGACATGCCTGGTGGAGTCACTGAGATACCCATCTCTGGCCTGTTAGAGACCTTGATCATCACATACCTTACATCATATTGCTACACTTGCCAATTTACTGTTAAAACTGATGATGAGAATAAAAAGATGTGGCTCAGTGGATCCCAGTGGCGGTCTTCCATGATCCTATTGTGTTGCTAAAATCTTATCTCCTCAAGACTATCAAGATAAATGAGTCTTGTCCCTATGGTAATTCCCTTTATCCCATTTTTGTTTTTGATATAGGGTACACATGCATGTCTGTTTTACATGGACATATTGTGTAATGGCTGGGATTGCATCTCAGAAAGTCCATTCTCCAAAGAGTGGACAATGTATCCAACAGGTAATTTCTGAAGCCTACCATCCCTTCCATTTTCCATGTATCAGTGTCCTTAATGTCTATTACTTCCATCTTTTTAGCCATTTAGCTCCTACACCTGAAGGCAAATGTATGGTGCTTAGTTTTCTGTCTTTGAGTCAGTTTGCATAGGATGATGATTTTTGAGCTCCATCCATGTTGCTGCTTTTTTCTCCCCGCCCCCAGCTTTTTTTTAACCTGCTGGTCTACTACGAGTTACCATGCGACATCCAAAGTTTTAAGTTTAGTGGACTTCTTGCTATTTCCCATGTTGGAAGTATTCACTTTTGAGAACCAGGATTTTTCTGGTCAAGTAATACAAGTAGAAAACTCTTGAGTCACTGAAAGGAATGGTAAACTATGCCATTACAGCATCCACTTCTTTCTTCTTAACCTGTGCATTCTACCTGTTGAGTTCAAAGTACTGAGGCCTTTGATTTAGGAAGCATAGACATATTCAGGAAGAATGGTGCTTTATTTTTTATGGTGACATTGTCAAGCTGTTATTTCAGCTGCATCTGTATGACACTATCACATTATTCTAATAGGCCAGCATCTGCAGATTGGTGTGGTATGTGGAAAAAGCAGTGCATCCTATAGTTATTATTGGCACCTTCTTTGCTATAAGGTATCCTTTGCTCAGAGGTGATGCTATGTGAGATTCCATGTAGGTGAACCAGATACTGTTAGAGCCCATAGATGGTGGTTTTAGATGAGGCCCTGCAGGCAAGAAAGAGAAATTAATATGTGGAATATGTGTCCATTCTGGTCAGAATTAATGATTGATCTTTGTAGAATGTAAGGAGTCTGATTAACAATAGATATCTGATAATCTTCTAAGATGTAGCTTTACGTTGTGGACTCCGCATTATCCTCCATTGTTGAATTGTCAGGCATTCAGTAGGGGCAGTAGCTGAGTTATCTTTGGTGAGAGATTCCACATAGTTGGGCTCATGTGTGGCCTTCAACTCTTGACACCATGGTAACTCCATTCATTAGCTTCTTATGCTAAATTCTAATGTGGCCACAAGGCAGGGAGGTCGAAGCGAATCTCTCTGTAAATCTGTATAGGTTTAACTTGGGTCACTTCTCATTATATTTTGCAAAGCTATGATCATCGCAAGAACTTCCCTGCACCACTGTTCTGTTCTGTAGGGACTAAGTGTGTCTGCAGTGCTGCAGCAGTACATTTTGAATTTCTCTCACATATTAAGCTGATCCATCTGTAAAGAAAACTCAGCCCTGCCACCCTCTTTTCTTAGCTTGCCATGAGAAAAGTTCCCATTCATTTTCAGGTGTTTGCTGAGGTATAGGCATTGATACAACACTAATAAGTGAAAAGAAGTTCAGTACCACCTGAGCATACAGCTTAATTGCCATATTCTGGATAAGCGCCTGGATTCTGGATGTACTTTTCTCAACAGTAGTTCAGTAAAGATGACAGGGGTGGGTGAGATAAAGTATATGTGTGATAGATAATGCCTGGACCAATTTATAATTGCATTAGAAGGATATGAGTCTACTTATTCCACCAATAGTCACCAAAAAGTCACCCAAACTAGTCATAGTGAGCTTTTTTTTTTTTTTTTTTTGAGTTGGAGTCTCAATCTGTCACGCAGACTGGAGTACAGTGGCTGCTCCTGGCCACCGCAGTCTTGACCTGCTAGGCTCGGGCAATCCTTCCGCCTCCTCCTTCCAAGTAGCTGGAACTACATGCACACGCTACCACGCCCAGCTAATTTTTTATTTATTGTAGAGATGAGGTCTCGCCAAGTTGCCCAAGTGGGTCTCGAACCCGCAGACTCAGGCAATCCACTCACCTCAGCCTCCCAATGCGAGGGATTACAGGCTGAGCCAACGAGCCCAGCCATAGTGAGTTTTTAATTTTAGTCATTCTAATTGGTGTTTAATGATATCTCTTTTTGTTTTTGTCTTAGTTAACTGTGATTGTTTATTTCTCTACATTTTCATTGACCTTTTAAATATTCTATTTTGTAAATGATATTCATGTCTCTTGACCATTTGTCTAATTGTATTCACTATCATGTTTCTAATTGACTTGTAAATGTTCTTTATATATTCTGGGTGCAAGATGTTTTAATTAAAATGTTTTGCAAAAATATTTTTTCAATACCTAGAGTGTCCTTTCACTTTATTAAGAATATATTTTGGGCCAGTCGCGGTGACTCACACCTGTAATGCCAACACTTTGAGAGGTAGGGGCAAGAGAATTGCCGGAGTTTAGAGGTTCAAGACAAGCCTGGGAAATTTGATGAGGCCTCTTCTCCACAATAAATCAAAAAATTAGCTGGGCATGGTGGCACAAACCTGTAGTTCCAGCGACTTAGAAGGCTGAGGCAGAAAGATCCCTTGAACGAGCAGGTCAAGACTGCAGTGGCCATGTGAGCATGCCACTGTACTCCAGCCTGGGTGACAAAGTGAGTCTCTGACTCAAAAAAAAAAAGGAATATATTTTGTTAATCAGAAGTTATTAATTTTATAAAATTATTTAGTGCAATGTGCCAATCCTTTCATATATGGCTCTTATACTTTACCTTGTGCTTAAGAAATATGTGATTATCTCAAGATCATAAGGATCTTTTTTGACTTTTTATTGTTTATGTACATAAATATTTATGTAAATACTTTGTAATTCTTCCCTTCATATTCAGATTTGCAATTCAGATAATTTTTCATATCTTAACAAGTTTCAAGAGGAGGCCAAGATTGAAAAAATCGAGGAGTAGTATATCTCTTTATTGTTTCTTCATGCACTTATTGATGAAATCATCTTCATTCAATTTTTAACAGATTTTAACAACAATATAATTGAAAAATTTATAGACAAATTTAAATTTATTATGATATATTTTGTCCATTTTCTGATAATATTTAATGAGGAAATCTGTTTTATTACATTAGAAATCTTCATTTCACAATAGGGTGGTTTATTTGTAACAACTAGAAACTTCCATTATGTCATATGGAACTTCTTTTTTTTTTTTTGAGTTGGAGTCTCACTCTGTCGCCCAGACTGAAGTGCAGTGGCCGCTCCCGGCCACTGCAGCCTTGACCTGCTGGGCTCTGGCGATCCTTCCGCCTCAGCCTTCCAAGTAGCCGGAATTACAGGCGGACACTACCACACCCGGCTAATTTTTTTTATTTATTGTAGAGATAAGGTCTCGCCAAGTTGCCCAGGTGGGTCTCGAACCCATAGGCTCAGACAATCCACTCACCTCAGCCTCCCAAAGCGCTGGGAATACAGGCTGAGCCACAGAGCCCGGCATCTTTTTTTTTTTGAGTTGGAGTTTCACTCCATTGCCCAGGCTGGAGTGCAGTGGCACGCAGGCTCATGGCCACCCCAGTGTCGATCCTTCCACCTCAGCCTTCCAAGTAGCTGGAACTACAGGCACACACTACCATGCGTGGCTACTATTTTTCTTTTTTTTTGTAGAGACAAGGTTTTGCCAAGTTGCCCGGCATGGTCTCGAACCCATGGGCTCAGGCAATACACTCGCCTCGGCCTCCCAAAGTGCTGGGATTACAGGTTGAGCCACCGAGTCGGCCAATATGGAACTTCTTATATCTCATACTAAAGTTTTACATTCAGGTAATTTTTTTCATAGTCTATGACATCACAGTCCTTTGTGTTGACTCTTCTCATTTTCTTGACAAAACACAATAACAAAAAAACACATTTAAAACAAAAAATTGTTTAATTGTCTCATTTTATAAATAATTGAGTGTTCCTGTTGGAAAATCTCCTCATATAGAGAAGACCTCTAATGTGTTCAACATTTCTTGACAACTCAAAAACGAAAAACAAAACACAAAAACACAACATGGTTTTGTAAACATTTGGAATTTGTTTTATTCAGAACTCAGTTTTTTTTTATTTTTTTTTTATATATATAATATTTTTTATTGTGATATTGCGGGGTACAGTTAAGGGTTAGGTACACAAATATGTCTCATTCAGGCACCCTTGTTGATAAGGCGTGCCCCCCCATCTCCAAACAGGTATTTACTGCCATTAATAAATGTCACTGCTTTATAAGTCATTGCTTTTATCGAGTAAATGCAGAAAGCTTATTAATAGCAGGAGTATACAATTTATTAATGCTATAGTTCTGTCTTCGTTATGATTGCTATGATTTGACAATGTGCTAAGATCTAATATGGCAAAAAGACAGTGAGGTTGAAAAAATCTGTACTACTTACAAAACTATGATTTTTCCATTGCCTGTAAATCTGTACACGTTTACGTTGCGTCAATATTTACTACTAGGTACTAAATATTGGACTCTCCAAGCTGCATGTTACAAATAGACTGTGGTGAATGGAGCAGGGCTGTTATAAAGGAGCACCAAGGTACACAGGGCTGTTTCCAAGAAATAAATGGCTTCAAGTATCCTAGTCCATTATCCTGTACCTGCTGACTACATGTTTATTCCTTCTTTCTTTCATCCCATATAGAACAACATAGTCACTCTCTCACCTCCTCATATCTTATATTTTTTCATAGAATAATCTCACTCTTTAACTGACAATGCCCATACGCACGAATCCACTTGACTACTTAAATCCAATATAGGTCTATGCCTTTCTAGCATTGTGAGTGGCAGTATCATCCCTGATTTTGGTTCCAGTTTATCTAGTTCAATGCTAAAGGAATTCTCCACCAGTCCACAATTCTGATAAATTATGATGGAATATTTGTGAGCTGGTCAGGTCCCTCTAGGGCTAAGTGCCCATTCCACTCACATAAGTACAAGAAGAGTTTATTGCTTGGTGACATTTCTTGATCTGAAGTACCTGTCACTACTTGTGACACTGCATTTCAGACTTAAGATCAGCCTGGAGCCTTGACTTAAATGGACCTTGGGCCTCCTGAGAATGGTTCTGTTTCACACAGCTGCACTTCGGGCTTATCTGTCCCAGGTTGGGGCTCTCCTGCCACATAGGCTACCTTGCTCGAGGCGAGGTTGTCATTATAGTTTTTCGGCTGAATGAAAGAAAGGAAGCCTCAAGAGGCAAGTTTTTCAAAGCATGTAATTATACACCCATTTTGAGAGCGAACGCTGTTACTGTTCCTGTGCTTTACCCATTTTTATGTCAGATTTTGAAAGCACACTTGTTAAATGTTCAGATTGCAGTACCCATCTGATATTGTAAGGAGCTAAAAATAATCTGAGTAATGACTAAATGAAAGAATGATTAAATATGACAAAACTGAAAAAAAATACTGAATAAAACTCAGGATCCAAATGGCTAAACTTTTGGAAGGTAGAGAGCTATGTGATAAAATAATTTGCTACAAAAATAGTTCAACATTTTGATGTGCTTTTCATATGTCAGTCTACATCCAGATTATTGATTTTCATACTTGCCGAAAAACTACATGTAGAATGTTTCCAGTCAAGTGCTTGTCAAGGAGAGAATGGAGATTCTAGAAGTCATGAGGAGAAACAGTCAAAAGAAATGGTGTTAAGATTAGTTCTTCCAGCATGTATAATTTTAAATGGATATCTTAGCTGCTTTCAAAAACTTAAAAGGCTTTTACATTCAATAAACCAAGGTAAATCATTTGGCTGTGGAGTTAGATTTCATTATAAAAACTAAAATCATTCATAAATGTTAGATGAAGAGGTGCTTTAAAAAGTGGTTGAGAAATTGCTCACTGAGCACTATTAGAAACAAACAGGCATTGACTACAAAACCTCAGTTTTTGGTGTATGAGGACACTTTCAAATCTTAGCTTCATGCTACAAGAAGACTTTTGAAATGTTAATTGTTGGGTTTTGAGTAAATATAAAGGACTGAAAGTTTGTATATGCTTCTGATTACAAATGCCCCCAAAATTATAGTAAAATAATTTACCATGACAGAAAAAATGAAAAATTCACAATGGAAACAAAATATTAGAAAACAAAGAAATAGAAAATAGCAAAAAAAAAAAAAAGATAACCAGAAATCCATTTCAAGGAAACTAATATCAAAATTGTATGTGTTCCAGAAAACAAACAGACGTATAGAAATTATTAATAAAATAATTTTAAATATTTTAGACTTAATAATTTTGACTTCTAATTTAAAAGAGCCTACAACAATAGGTCCAGAAAAAATAAATTAATAGTGAAACTAAAATAAGCATTTGAAGAACGAAGTAAAAACACACATGAGAAAGGATTTGAACTTCTCAATAGTCACATTGCAAGCCTAAGAGATGGAACAATACTTTCCAATTCTGAGAGAAAAATGGTTTCAAACCTAAAATTTATATCCAGCCCAAGTCATCATTTGTGTATTGACTAATGGCATCTTCACATCTGAATGCTTTCAAAAATTTACAATTCAAACACTTTTCAGAAGAAAATACTGTACTATATATATATATTTTTTTTTTTTTACCAAAAAACATTTATAATATTTTTAAAAAACTGAATACAAGAAAAAGTGTACCAATTGAGGAAAATTTAGACCTGGAACAAATCTTAAAACTTTATAATAAAAATAAAATTGTTAGTACTCCTGATCTATCTTAATATGCTGAGAAAATATTTAGGCACATTTTTTAAAACTTAGAGTTTAAAACATTAATGGTAGTATCATAGATCATATAAATATTAAAGTCAATTTGTCAATTTTTAAATTCAGAAAAACTAAAAATGTTGTGAAAAAAGAAAATCACTTTACTATGTAACTTAACTATGAAGAATGTTTACACAGTCATCTTCATATAAACATTAAATTACACACTAACCAAAATAATTAGAAACTTTATTAGAAAATGGAATTGTGGACAAACTGTTTCTCATATCTATAAAATAGCTTTCTGTACTTCTGAGGAGGGTTGCATTGAACCAATATATCAATTTGTGAATGACTGACATCTTGACAATTTGAGTCTTCCATTCCATTAACACTGAGTATCTTTACGTTTGTTTAAATCTCCTATTTCTTCAGAGGTTTTTTTTTTGTTGTTGTTGTTGTTTTTTTGAGTTGGAGTCTCACTCTGTCGCCCAGACTGGAGTGCAGTGGCCGCTCCCGGCCACCGCAGCCTCGACCTGCTGGGCTCTGGCGATCCTTCCACCTCAGCCTTCCAAGTAGCTGGAACTACAGGTCTTCAGAGTTTTTTAATCTTC
>CAUYQG010200736.1:0-39000 GCA_963574415.1 Tarsius wallacei | reverse complement strand
TCTAGGTAAACTTAAAAAGTATATTGACTATAACACTGTCATAGCTGGGGACTTAAATACCCCACTCACGACCCTAGACAAATCATCAATACAAAAAATCAACAAGGAGATCCAGAACCTCGATGTGATGCTTGACCAAATGGACTTAACTCATAACTACAGAACACTCCACCCAACAACCATGGAATATACATTCTACTCATGACCACATGGAACAGACTCTAAGATCAACCACATCCTTGGCCATAAATCAAGCATAAACAAATTTCATAAGATTGAAATTCTGTCATGCACCTTCTCAGAGCACAGTGGAATAAAAATAAATATCAACACCTACAAAGTTCCCCCAAAACCCACAAAGACATGGACACTAAACAGCATGATGCTAAGCAGCTCTGGGGTCAACATGGAAATCAGAACAGAGATTAAAAGATACCTGGCAACAAATGAAAATGAAGAAACATCTTACCAAAATCTCTGGGATGCCATGAAATCAGTACTAAGAGGGGAATTCGTATCTCAACAAACATAAAGAAAATGGAAAGATCACAAGTTAACAGCCTAACAAATCACCTAAGGGAGCTGGAAAAGCAAGACCACCAAAATCCAAACTTCAGCAGAAGGATACAGATCCCCAAAATAAAAGCTCATTTTCGGGACATAGAAGACACAAAGACAATAGAAAAAAATCAACGAAACAAAAAACTGGTTCTTTGAAAGGATGAACAAGATTAATGATCCCCTAGCTAGACTGACCAAGAAAAAGAGAATAAAAGCCCAAATAAGAACAATCAGAAATGCAAAAGGTCAAGTCACAACTGACCCTGAAGAAATACAAAAGATTATCAGAGACTACTATGTACGCTTATACGGAAACAAACTTGGAAACCTAAAGGAAATAGAGGACTTTCTGACATCACACAAACTCCCCAAGTTGAAACAAGAGGAAATCGAAACCCTAAATAGACCAATAACAATCCAGGAAATTGGCTATGTCATAAGAAAACTACTACAAACAAACAACAACAAAAAAAAAACAAAAGCCCTGAACCAGCTGGCTTTCCAGCGGAATTCTACAAAACATGCAAGAAGGAACTGATACCAATCCTACTGAAAGTATTTCAGGCAACTGAGAAAGATGGAATTCTCCCCACATCATTCTACGAAGCTAACATCACACTGATACCCAAACCAGGTAAAGATCCAACAAAGAAAGAGAACCACAAGCCAATGTCCTTGATGAACATAGATGATAAAATTCTCAACACAATCCTAGCAAATCGGATTCAACAACACATTTCAAAAATCATCCACCATGACCAAGTAGGGTTCATTCCTGGGATGCAGGGCTGGTTCAACATTCATAAGACCATAAATGTATTAAATATATCAACAGATGTAAAAACAAAAATCACATGATTATATCACTAGATGCAAACTGACATGCTTCTACAAAGCCAAAGAAACCATCAAGAGAGCAGGGAGACAGCCCACAGACTGGGAAAAAATATTTGCCAACTGTATGTATGACAAAGGCCTAACATCTAGGATCTACAAGGAACTCAAATGTGCTGAAAAGAAACAAACAGCCCTATTACAAAGTGGGCAAAAGATATGAACAGACAGTTCTCAAAAGAAGATATACAAGCAGCCAACAGATACATGAAAAAAATGCTCAGCCTCACTAGTCATCAAAAAAATGCAAATTAGAACTACACTGAGATACCACCTAACTCCAGCCAGGATGGCTATCATCAATAACTCAAAAAACAACAGATGCTGGAGAGGATGTGGCAAAAAGGGAACACTTCTACACTGTTTGTGGGAGTGTAAACTAGTACAACCTCTATGGAAAACAGTGGCAATTCCTAAAAGATCTAAAAATCGACCTTCCATATGACCCCGCAATCTCCCTATTGGGAATATACCCGAAGAACTCAAATCACTCTATAAAAAAGCTAACCTGCACACGTATGTTTATCGCAGCATTGTTTATGGTAGCAAGAACATGGAACCAACCATGCTGCCCATCAAAAGAGGACCAGATTAACAAATGTGATACATATACACAATGGAATATTATGTAGCCATAAAGAAGAACACAATCATGAACTTTACGGCAACCTGGATGGACTTGGAGTCCATAATACGGAGTGATCTTTCACAGAAACAAATAACTGAGTATTAATTGTTCTCACTCATAAGTGGACCTTGAACAATTATTGTAATACCATAATAAAAAGATCTACAGTAGCGGGAAACTATTTTATTGGGAGGGGGGAAGAAAAGCCGGATTGGCAATATTGGGAATCTGCCTAGAGTAGGGGCAGCACACCTCATCAACAAGAGTACCTGCATAACCTACCTAACCCTGAATTGTACCCCACATCTTTAAAATTAAAAAAATTTAAAGTTAAAAAAAAAGAGAGAAACAGTAGGCCAAGGCAGGATATGCCATAGCTCCTGAGGAACTGTGTTTGAACTACAGGCACTTAATGTGACTGGAGCAAATGTGAGGGGAGATGAGAATGATGACGTGGTAGGACCCATACTGCAAAAGACCGTGCTAGGTCATCTGTCAGCTGCATAAGATTAAACAAGAGACTTTGAAGTAACTGAGATGAGTTTCAACTAAAAGACAGTAGCCAGTGAGGCCAGGAAGGAAAAAATCAAGATCTTGTTGTTGAAACTACTCACAATGCTACTAGAGCTGCACTTGTGGAATAAAGAACTACACTTGTAGAATAAAGAAGTCACAGCATAGAAAGAAAAATGCCTGTAGAGCGAAAAGCAAATGAGATAGCTATAGAAAGATCCTGGTTTTAGAGAAAGTACAAGTAGAAAATCTCTACTAGTAGGATTATCATGTCCTTTCTGCCACATATGTCACCTCTGCATTGATTCGTTTATCACCAGAAAAGCTGTGTTCAAACTTTGGAGATATTCCCCACCCTTCCTCCCCCATTAGAAGAAGATTGCCCATTGCAGGGTTGCTTATTATAGAAAATAAAATGGAATTTGTTGTATAGCTAGCTTTACAAAACTACATTTGTTATGTGAAGTGAGGAAAGACTGAAAACTGTAATAATATTTTTTGCTAAGCAGTATTAATGATTGAATGTTGCAGAGACCCAATGCTATGGAGACCTCTTATAAAGCATTCCTAAAGATACTTAATATTTATGCAGAATTGAAATGAATGCAAGGCAAACATTTTATGTCTTCCCTTTTTCCCATTCTCTGACTAGAAATTGACACTTTTACCTCAAGGTAAAATACATTTGCATGATTACTTTCAGCCAGTTGCTTTAGAATATCATTTTCCTCTACCCTACTTACTTCTGTTTGTCTTATGATTTTTTTTTCTAATTGGAGTCTAACTCTGTCATCAAGGCTGGAGTGCAGTGGCCCGACCATGGCCACTACAGCCTAGACCTGCTGGGTTCAGGCAATTCTTCCACCTCAGCCTTCCAAGTAACTGGGAATACAGGTGTGCACCACCACGCCTGGCCAATGTTTTGATTACTATAGAGACAAGGTCTCACCATGTTGCCCAGGTTGGTTTCAAACTCCTGAACTCAGGCAATCCTCTTGCCTTGGCCTCCCAAAGTGCTGGAAGTACAGGTGTGAGTCACCACATCTGACCAGTTTAGAATATCTTATTGTTCTAAACTCAGAATTCTGAGAGCTGTTCTGTGAATTTTAATTAACATTTACCCTCAGTTTTGGCCCTAATCATAAGGCATTGGAAAATACACTGACTTCCTTCATTAATAGAATGTGAGTTGTTTTGTGATGGGGAACTAAAGTCTATGTGCCTACTTCTCTTTGTACTGTGAGTACCATGAATTCAATAAAATTTTCTACATTTTTATGAATCTAAACACTAAAGATATTTTTGACTCCTCCCCTTTTCTAAGGTATTTTGGCACTGTTCTGAGGGAGAGGGAGGGGCCATGGTACCAGTACCATCTTTCATTGGAATAATGTGTGGTGTATTTTAAAACGAGCTATGCTTCTCATTTGAAGGTATCTTTCACTAGTTTAATTTGGCCATGGTACGTAGTCAAATAGAAGTATGCTTTTAAAATTCAGGTCATGTTAAAAGTTAGTCTTTTAAATTTAGCATTAGAATAAAAAGTCAAGTCTTTTCCACATTGATCACTGTTACTGAATATGTCAGTCAGTACATGAAGGGCGGCTTCAGGTGATAGTGTTTGGCATCACATGGCCAGCTGACTGGACACCTGACAAAAGGGCCACCAATCTGAGGCCTGGATATTGATATAACTCATCTTTTCATGCCAGGCCCTGTCATGGGCCAGGTTCTCTTTCAGGAATTTGAACTAGGAATTATCAAGAGAAAGGGGTAAGTAGAGATGGCAGCCGCTGAAAGACCTCAAGGTAGAGTTTACTGTTACTCATATTACAAACCTCTCATTTGAGGCACTTATCTTAGCCAGAAGATCCAAAGCAAAGCATTATTTTTGAAAGCAAAAGGCTTTGGCATTAGTCTTTTTGTGAGGTACTCTAGCCATCCCCTCTCCCTACAAAGATCAAAAAGTGAAATTGGCTTGAGTCATTTATGTCACATCACATTGTTTGACCAACGGCTACCCAGCAGTGCCCTGTAATTCAGGGACCCCTTTTGTCATCCAAACTTTGAAGTGCACATCAGGTACTAAAGATAATTACCATGTTTCAGTAATCATATCAGCCGAACTTACTTAGAATTAAGGAATGACCACAATACCGTCTCCTCTGTCTCCCAAAGAATGATGGCAACAAATATTCAGATGAGATGACACAGTACCAGAGTCTGGCACTCTATCAAGTTCTCTGCGCATATGTCTCCCTTTGCTGAGGTTTCCTTGGCAGTATATTTCTGGTTCTCTGCTGGCTGCAACATATTTTTCTAAGGCCAGGCAGTCAGATGAATAGCAAAATACTCTGGGAAACAATTAGCCTATATCAAAATCTAGAAGAAACAGCCTGTCTCAATATCGGGTAGGAAGGTGGGGGACAACATTTTTTAATTAAAACTTGCCACATGCCACAGGATCGCTAATAACAGGATCATCTGGAGCTGGCCTCCGCATGAGCTGGGTAAGAAAGGTACTAACTGACTTCTTCAGCAGCAGTGAGCAAATGTGGAACATGGCTTGAATGTTTATCCTAATCCCAAGTTAAAAATGACAACATAGAACATGGCCTGAATTTTTACTAGTGGTGTTCATTACCAAATTAGAGTTTATGCTACTGATGCTGAAGGTATAGTAGTGACCAGACATACAGATTGACAAAGGAACATGAAACGAAAAGTAGGAAACCAGCTTTGGTCATGGACATGGGAATACAGAACAGGGTGTGTGACTCCTCTTCCCACCCAAGCATCCTGCCTGACCCCTTCCCCTCTGCTTTCCCTTATTCCTTAGCCCAAGAAAGCTCCTGGTTGATTATCTATAATAGCCAGTACTGCAAAAACCCAATGAAGTAATTAAACAGTATGCCCTCATTTACTAGTGAAGAGCTAAGGAGGATTCATGGCAGAATTTATATATAAAAGTAATATACCTCCAGGTAAACTAGCAAACTTAATTTCTCACAACAAACATTTCACTGATGGTACCTTAGTCAAGCTTTATAAACTATTAATAAATGAAACACTTCCTCTGCTATGTGAAGATATTTTTAACATATCCCATAGATGGGCTTTTGGGAAATGAAAATGTAATGTAAAATGTAATGTAAAATGAAAATGTAAAGAATCTTTATGTTATCAGTCTTGGAAACTGTGTACAAATAGTGAACTCACTTGTCCAGTTGTCTTCTGAATCTTAAGATGATAGATATCCAAATAATTTTATATTTATATGCTGTGTGTGTGTGTTTGTGTGACTCAACAAAATTCACATACCTGCAAGGATGAATCTATAGTTATTATAAGGTTGTTACATTTCCGCTGTTCTTTTTTAGATCATAGCCTTTCTTTTTCAAACCTGTGACTTAAGTATCAACTCTAACTCTTGGACAGAAATTCTTTCTAACAAATATCACCCCACTGCTTATTAATTATGTAAATACTTCATTATAATCACTTCAGTGAAAAATAGATCTCTCATAGAGATGGAAAATGAGATACAATTAAGTAAATTTGGGGAACAATTATTGCTTTAAAAAATTTAGTTCTATATTACAATTGTACACATAGGAAAAAACACAGAAAATATTAAAATTTGCATCTCTTTGGTCAGATAGTAAGAATACTTGAGAGGCTATTATAAAGCTATTTCCTAACAAGGAAAGAAGACAACAACTTTGTGTAATGTCAATACTCTTATTCATTCATTGAGTTGTAAAGGCTGATAAACATTAAATTTTTAAGCAATTATCTTTACTGATTAGTATCACATAGTTACATATTTTGAAAACTTTTTTCTAATTAAAATATTTTTTCTTTTCTACTCAGACAGAAATAACTTTTCACTTGGCACTAAGGAAAACAATTGTAAAACTTGTTAGATATACAACAGAATCAAGGCAAGCTGAGCAGCCTTATGTATATACACAAAGTAGACCTAGCTAGCTGAAATCATATCAAATCACTGTCCATTGCTTGTCACAAATAAGATTGGTGTTAAGTTATGAAGCACAGAGAAGGACAAGTTGTACCTATTATTTGAAGCAGCATGACATCTAAGCAACTCACTGGGCTGGGGTCAATTCCCAAGTTTGTCATTCCAGGAAAAGACAATGGAAAAAATAAAAGTAGGAATAGTTGGCTATGCAATTATTTGCACTTTGCCATTTAAAATGTATTGCTTAATAAATATTTCGATGATGCAAGCTGAACAATTTAAATAAACAAATTTGGGTGTAGTATACATTATCTCCTTACACAGCAAATAAGGGCATCTACTGTGTGCTAGGCCATGAGATAGACACTGGGGATATGGAGAAAATAAGACTGTTTCTGGCCTCACAGAACAAATAGAGGAAGTTCACTAGTGAGCAGGTTCCAGAAGAAGGAACTTCTATGAATGACGATGATATAATGGGAGAGAGCTTGTCAAGGAAGTCTTACTTGTCAAAAAAGACAGCACTTGATTGGAGTATAATTAGAAATACTCCAAAACAGAAGCTGGAAGAAGGGTAGTGTTTAAGGCAGAGGAAATGCACATTTGGGAAAACGGTAAGCAGTTTGGTATGGCTGAGCCAAGAGATACAAATGGAAGTGTGACAAGAAATGATGTTGAAGAGTCCACAAAACTTAGACCCAAAAAAGCCTTGTAGGTCCTGTTATGGAATTTGGGTGTGACCCCATAGACACAGGTGAGATAGGCTGAGGGTTCTGTATAAGCTTAACTATTATTTTTACCCTCTCTCCTTTGTCTAAAACAAGGGAGGGCATCATCCCATTCAGAGTTCTCATATAGTTATTTACCAAGCAAGAGTAAATGTGGAAGATAATTTATCTTATTAATAAATTACTTATAATACTTTACAATTACTCACAACATAGGCTATGAGTGTGTATTTGAGGTATTACCTTAATACCTGGAAAGACATTGATGGATTTCATGGGGAATGAAGTGATAAGGTTTGTGTAGCTCTGTATTCCCCACCCCATCTTAGTCTCATATATTGTGCTTCCCAGGAAGATCCTGAGCAAGGCAGTGAAGGTGAAACTAGTCATGGGTCGCCTATCCCAACACTGGGGTTACTCTGACAAATCTCATCCTACTCCTTATCCCAATAGGAATGACTTTCCCTGCTTTCAATCTTCTCTTTTCTTATCTCACCCAGGAACACTCACTTTTTTCATTTCCTTGAACCTCAACAAGAGAATAAAATATTTCAATCCCAATAAACTCACTAGACAATAGTAATAGCCCATGTAATTCAGAATACCTCCAGTTTGAAAAGAACCACCTCTTATCTCAAAAAGAAGGAGTCACTGATGTTAGCCTATCAGTCACCAAGGATGACTAATCAGGGAATATTATTTCAAAGGAGTGAAATTTGTGTACATCTGGTAGGGGAAGGTTTTTTTCTCAAAAGCCCCCAAATCATCATAGTTAATCATTACCAGACTGAGCTTCCAGGTTTGGAGCTGTCAAGGGTTCATATATTCAGATGGTTTCTTTTCCTTCTGCAGCTTCTGGGTCTAGTGACTATCCTCTTAGCATGGTTAGTAGGTTTTGAGCCAGAGATGTGCTAAAGAGTGCTGTTTAGGCACTCAACGTGCCAGATGATGTGCTTTTATGAATGATGAATAATTGACATGATAAATTGTCTTCTTGAAGCATCCAAAAAGGCTAGAACTAGTCAAGCAGTAGGCAGACAGGAAATGTGGAGGCAATGACTGTATAGAATAAGATAAATGACCTACATCATATAAAACTCTGATGAAAATATCTTCATGGGAATGGGCATTTGACCATCTACTTCTTGTCTTTGCTATTCAGGAATGTGGAGTGGTAAGTGGTGGGGTTAGAATATATTTAGAAACCGGATCTCTAAAGATGGTCTATACTAAAGAGAAAGTGAATAGTGGAAGATTGGCATTTTTGAAAGAGTCCCAAGTGGCATGCCAGGTATTTTGAAGAATTAGCTATTTTTTAAAAAGTTTTATATCTTTTTGAGGTAAAGACAATGCACATCCACCTTGGAATCCCAGATTCACAAAAAGCTTACTGCTGTATGCAGGGACCATTTTATGGACTCTAGTTGGTAAAAGCCTTGACATTCTGATGTATTATGACATTTGGGGAATTTTTTGAACTCTGTTTCTAAGTTACACAACACGGTACCATTGAGAGTCATCCATCAAAGTAAAGATGCCCTAGGGACCACCAATTGAGCAGAGAACTGTCTCTTGACCACTCACTGTGTTTGCTAAAATTTGTTCTATTTTTTTAAAAAACTTTTTTTAATCCAATAATGTTAAAAATAGTTTCTTTTTCAGCTAACAGCACTCAAAAAATAAGAAAAGAAACTAAAGAAAAATGATAACCAGTTTTTCTCTTGCTTGTCAACATGAGAAAATTTCAAATAATTCATAAGCAAGGTCTCCTTTTAATGAGTTAAGTAAAGCAGGGTGGCTTTCTAAGGCAGATGCAAAGGCAATGCTACTGGTTTATCCTAGGCTGAGGTCTGTGTGTTTTATCAAATAGCTAGAAAGTTCCTAGATATAAAATGTTGTTAAAAATGTGGCCACTGTATTCTTCAAATAACAGATGTGTGCATGAAACCTCTTTTTAATCAAGTGACATTACCAGTCTCAGTTTGTGCATCTTCCTGGGTTTGCTCAATGACCACTGCCACTGCAGCCTCAACTGCAAATATCATCAGTTGTCTCATCCACTTTTGGGGCACAGATTCCCTAGGACCATCATAGCAACAGCTCCATTGCCTGGCTTACCTGGCAGGTCCTGGAGCAGCCAGATAACATAATTCGGACATGTGAGTGAGTTATTGTTCTATAGGAGAATCTTGACCAATGAGAGACAGAAGACAAAAGGAAGCTGGCAAATTTCATACCCTTCCTCCAGATAACCCACTAGAGATTTCCAAGACCCAGTGGCACCTTACATATGACCTTTGCAGAAATGTTGCCTGTGTCAAAGCAACTAGCTATGCATTTTTATAAAGATGTGGCCTTGAATATGCATCACCTTGCACAATCATCCTTTGGTATGCACAGGGGATTGGTTTCAGGACCTCCTTCAGTTATCAAAACCCAAGAATCCTCAAATTTCCTTTATAAAATAGCATAATATTTGCATATAGTCTATACGTATCCTCCTGTATACTTTAAATCATCTATAGATTACTTATAATACCCAATACAGTGGAGATGCTATATAAATAGTTGTTATATTCTATTGGTTTTAAAATTTGTATTCTTTTAATTTCTATATTTCTAAAAAAATTTTCAAATATTTTCCATTGAATGGTTGAATTTGAATGGTTGAATTCGTGGATGTAGAATCCATGGATGTGGAAAGGGTGACTGTATTTCCTTTCCTTATTTCCATCCTTCATTTCACTTTTTTTCCACTCTTGCTGCTCTGGAATTGCAACCTCTAACATGTTCACATGTAAGTTGTTTCTCCCTAAGATTTAGGTAAAAAGAGCGGTGCTTCAGTGTTTGATATGAATACCTATTCTTATTTTCTTGTTTATCTAACACATTAGTATAAGTGAAGTCAAATGACACTAAAACTATACAACAATAAGGTGTATCAAATGCTGATATCATTGGCATGGAAATCTGACTAAGATATAAGACTCTAAGAATATATGGTATTAGTTTGATTTAGTTTTGTTTTATAGAAATTGTCACAAAACGTGGTACTCTCATTTGATTCAAAGTTCTCTGCTGGAAATTCTATTTGTACATAGTTTGTAAGATTAGCTTATGACCTGGCCTGACTACCAGCTAGAAAATTGCATCACACTAAGAAAACTAGAGTTTTGTTCATTGGAAATTGACCAATAGGGCTCTCTTTCTCCCTCTCTCCCTTTCTGTCTCTCTCTCTCTCTGCCTCCTTCTCTCTCTTTTTCTGTCCTTCCCCCATTGCTCATACACATGCCTTCCTTAAAAAACAAAAAAACTAAAAGTCTAATCAAGGTTTGCCACGTCTTCCTGTTTCAACATAAGTGCACATCTTTCCCCCACCCAAATAAATCATAAAGTCAATCATTCTTCTAGCAAGCATACAGGAGTTGAGTTTTCATCTCCTGCTACCCCTGCACAACAAACAAAACAGACACTGTCTGTCGTCATAGAACTTAACAGTCTATTCCACCACTAATCTTGCATATTTAACGTATATTTACTTTGCACAACTACCTTCTTATTAGCATAAACTCAAAACAGGGACTCACACTTTTTCCAATAAGCTTGTGGTATATTAATAGTATTTGTGTCAAATTGCTTTCAACTAAAAGTATCAGAGTACTGCTTTAAAAGTGAAATCCTTTGGGATGTACATTTCTCAACCCAGAGGTTGGTTAATGAATAGGTAATTACAGCTAGAAAGGAAGAATAAGTTCTAGTGCTCTATAACACTATTGAGTGAATATAATTAACAACAGCTTATTGTACATTTTCAAATAGCTAGAAAAGAGGATATTTAATGCCCCATCACAACAAAGTGATAAATAGTAGAGGTGATGAATACTCTAATCATCCTGATTTGATCATTACACGTCATATACATGTGTTAAAATACCACACTGTACTTCATAAATATGTACAATTATTATGTGTCAATTAAAAATAACAATAAAAGCAAAAAAAAAAAAAAAAGAAAGAAAGAAACAAGAATCCCAAGATAGCTGACTTCAGTGTTAGTTTAAAAGCTCAACAATGTCTACCCCTTCTGCCATCCTCAGCTGTTAGGTGTCATTTTGCCACTAAGAGCTACAAGATGACTACAGTAGCTCTGAGTATCACATCCTCTCATGACAAAGTCCAAAAGCTGGAAAGATTTGGATTTGGGGTGTCTTCCTTGGCCTTGTTATTTTATCAGTTAAGAAAATCTTTTTTCAGCTTTTCTTTATGTCTCTTTGCCCTTAACTGGGTCACTTAGCCACCACTAGCTGGCTGCCAAAGAAGCTGGGTAATATATATATGATATGGTCAGCTTCTATTGAGACAAGAAACAGTGGAAAAGGTGAGTGCCCACTGGCAGGCAACCAACAAAAGGATATTCATATTTGTTAAATGAAGGCAATGGGAATAGAAGTTCAAAACCAAACTAGAATGTAAGATGGAATAGCAACATGGGTAGTGAATATGCTTAGGATGATCCAGGTTCTCAAATCAATGAAACTGTATACATTTGGGAATTTGAGGGCAGTCTCATAAGATGCTAGCAATGATGACAGATATAACAAGTACCTAAGATAGATGATCAGAATGGCTGAAGTTCCCCACCTTCTCAGTAAGCAGAGAAGATCCAGAACACTGAAGTTCCAGCTCAAATTTTGAGGTCTTTTGGAAGAATGGAAAGATTTTTCTCAAGTGAGTAATCAAGAAATTAGCTTTTCCAGGTTTCAATTAGAGAAAAAAGTGTATAAATAGTTATTTTGCTGTGAATGATATAGGAAAGGTTATTTGTAGAAAAAAATGGGCATTGTAGTTGGCAGTGGAAGCAGTTGAGAGAACAATATATGTATATAATGTTCTTATACATATATATAAGATGTGACTCAGAGGGTGGGGGAAAGGCAGGCGGGACAGAAACTGGGATGAACAAATGGGCAAAAATCAATTTCTTGCAAGGTTTCTACTCTAAATGTTGGCAGGATGATAGGAATTCAAGAGAACAGGAAATTAGAGATAAAGAGGAAGATTACGGCTAAGCTTAACTGGCTCTATAAATTATGACTCTCTAGCATCAAGTAAACCAACATTAACCAATTTTTTTTAAGAAAGAGGGGGAATGTTGAATGAACTCTAAGATTAAGGCAGCGAGGCCTCAGAAAGTGACAGGAATTGGACTCTGGTAAACTGCCAGAACTCTTTCATCTCTGCTCCTATATATTCAGATTATTTTTCTCTGCTCTTTTAGGCTATTGATGGAATACAGACGCCCCACACTTAAGTTTACATGTAATATTTTTAGCCATCCACTAATATGTTGAGTTAGTTCCAAATCCTTGGAGAGGATCTAATTGATCCTCTTTAGGTCAGGCGCGGTCTATCCAGGCTTAACTAATGCCAGGGAGACACACAATTGTGTATACAAGTGTTGCTTCTAGGGTCTTATTCCTAAAGTGGAAAGAAAGACAGTTCCAAGAGAAAGTGGTATTATATGCTATGCAGACATCCCAGGTATGTATTATAGCACTAAACCTAGAAAGATTTGATATATGGTGATTAGATACCACTCTGATATCTAGGAGTCTTTAGTGACCACTGAGGTAAGCAGTGGGATTTGAGTCTAGCTTTGCCTCACACTGAATTTCACATTTCCTCCAGTTGTACTAGTGGTCTCCCAGGAAGGAGAAGTGGTACATTAAAAGACAAGGCCAACTCCTAGGAGTCTGTCACACGTGTCATGTAGAAGATGATGTTTGGGTGAGAGAGAGAGGGGAAATGTCGGAAGAAAGGGAAGAACCATACAAACATAAGAGCAGAGATGATACTGGTCTCTTTTTATTGAGTTGGAATCTTACTCCGTCGCCCAGGCTGGAGTGCAATGGCACACTCACGGCCCAGCGTTGACCTGCTGGACTCAGACGATCCTTCTGCCTCAGCCTTCTAAGTAACCAGAACTACAGGTGTGCACTACCATGCCTGGCTAATTTTTCCATTTGTTGTAGAGATGAGGTCTTGCCAAGTTGCCCGGGCTGGTCTCGAACCCCAGGTTCAGGCAATCCGCTTGTCTCAGTCTCCAGAAGTGCTGGGATTGCAGGCTGAGCCACCAAGCCTGGTTGATACTAGTTTCTTCACAAACAAGAATCTCTAACTGGGCAGTTCTGCTACTGCCGAAAGAGTATGTAGATCCTACCTCAAGAATCACACATATGCTAAAGGCAGAAAATAATGTGTTAAAAGTGGTCAATATTTGACTTCACAATTTAGGAGGATTTTTTTTTGTAAACACTAGGAGAAAACATTTTTAACCTTACAATTTTAAGAAATTAAATACCTTGGAAGAACCATTCATCTAGATCTGGTAAGACAGCATGAAACAGTGGAAAAAACCTTGGATTTGAAATGAATAAGCCAGACTTGGAATTCTGGTTGCATATTTTGAGTTACCTTGAGCATGCACTTCTTCTTCTAATGAACAAGGAAATGAATGACTGAGAGGTTAAGATCTTTTTTACTTGTGCCCTCATAAGGCTGTGAGGATCAATTGAGTTGGCAAAATAGCAGATGAGAAACAGTTGAATTCAATATAAATATTAGTAATTACCCAGAAATTGGAGGACAAATGTTCATATAATGGACCGAAGGGGAAGACTCTGACTTTAGTTAATAGTCACTTTTATAGAAGAAAATCATGAACTTCACAGCAACCTGGATGGTCTTAGAGTCTATAACACTGAGTGATCTTTCTCAGAAACAAAGAACTGAGTATCACATGTTCTCACTCGTGAGCGGTCCTTGAACAATTATCGTAATACTATAAGAAAATGATTGGCAATAGCGGGAAACTGCCGGGAGGAGGGCGGGGAAGTGAGATTGGCAGTAGTGGGAATCTGCCTGGGGAAGGAGGGGCATACATTAACAAGGGTACCTGCATAATGAACATTTGTATACCTAACCCTGAATTGTACCCCACATATTTAAAATAAAAAAAATTAAAGGAAAAAATAGTCGCTCTTATAGCAAGTGAATGCCTTGGGAAAAACCCTGGATGATGAGTACTGAAAGTGTATGCCAGTCTTATTCAGGCCAGGTATCCACCTGGAAAATTTCTCTTATAAAAAGAGGATTCCTTAATTATGAAACAGATCTCTCTGCAGGGATTTCAGAGGACAGAACCAGATAGAAACACCTCTAAATGTGTGTAGCATAGATGAGGTCAACTTGGTAAAAATTCTAAGGACCTCACAGAGCAGCCTGTTGGTGTAGGTATAGATAGATAATTCTCTTCCAAAGACTGGACTTGTGGGTGTGAGGAAGGGTGGTGGGGAAGGGTACACAGTCCTTACTCAATGTCCTGGACTAGTTGTGCTCGGAAGCCTGTGGGTGAGGATGATGTCCTAGAAATGAGTACTTGGGGATTTTTTTTTGTTTGGGCATACATCTGTTTAATCCAGAGGTCACAAGGGACACAACAGGAACATCCAAATACAAACAGACTTGCAGCCTGCAATACAGAGCTTTCCATAGGAAATCTGCTAGCAAGTTTCATCTCTTTCAGGAGCTAAGTGGCTTTCTTCAGGCAAGCTCCTTGAGCTCTCTGAGAATCAAGCTACCTACATTTTTTAAGTCTTCATTTTATATGTATGGTTAAGGATCTCAAGAGCCTCATTTAAAATAAAAGCCAGTTGAGCCAGAGAGAAAGTGAATTCTCCTTAGACCCACAGTGCTTTCTGTGATCCTCTGACTAGCCCACTAGCCAGAAATGCAGTGCTTTCTGAGAATGTTTGTCTCAAGCAAGTCCTGTAGGGCCATGGAGCTCTTCTAGAAGGATTCTCAGAATGCTCACATCATTCACATTAGCTCCCAGCAGAGATGACATGAGTGGATGTTGTACCTACCGGGATGGTTGTTAGATGATAATCTAATCACTGGACAGGGATGGGCCCATAAGTGCAATCTTTCATTGTTTATTTGAAAAGAAGAAAGAGGCAAGAAAGATTAAGGCAAGAGGAAAACTTGGGAAGAAAGGATATTATGTTTAGAATAAAGACTTAAAAATCCACCATGAGCCAAAAGGGGAATCCCACTCTTTTTGCATGAACATAGTTCCTCTTTTACATATTTGAGAGGACAGTATAATTAGCTTAGGAGACTGAGCAACTTCAAGACATTTGGAAGTCCCCTCTAGCCCCCATTTTAAAAGTAGGCTTTTAATTTTGTTCAAAGTACTGACCACAAATGTGCTGAATCAGACCCTGGATGCCTTCTGTCTGCCAGCAGGAGTGGGACTCTTGGAGGTACCATTTAGCAGGAAGCCTAATTCACTTTCTGGTAAGGAAAACAAAGGGAATGACCCTAAATTTTGGACTATATATGCCTGATCAGATGATGGTCTGTCAACTGCTGGTTGCACAGTCATATATCTGCCTCAATTATTGCTACTTCTTCCCCAATTAAGGGGACCACATCCTCATAAAAAAGAACACATGTTAAACACCAAAAACAGATGCAATGACAGTCAGACTGAAAGCCCCCAAAAGGAACCTTGCTTGACTTACTATCTAAGACTGCATTGATACCACATAGCTATAATTTCTATCCCATATTATCACCCAGGTATTGTCTATCTGCTCAAAGACTTATGGAGAACTGCATGTAAGTAAATGTGTTTCCAATCTATTGGGGAATTAGAATTAGTTTCACAGAGTAGGAAAGTCTATGAAGGAAAATTGATTGGTAGAACTAAGGCAACCCAGAAAGGACCCCAGTGGTTGGCATGTGGACCCATTGAAACATGAGAAGGCTTACCTGGGAGCAACTGCATGTTCCTTATATAAGGACATGCCACCTGGAAGAAAAAGATAGTATAATTTGGGGTAACAAACCCAATTCAAGTTAACCAGGGCACAAGTGACCCCAACATATGAAACTGCAAAAAGGGTAGCAAAAGATCTTGATTTCCCACTGGGGTAATTGATTTAAGACTTTTGCCCATGCATTCTTGTTATTATCTTTATTAAGGAGCATGCTTGTAGGGGTTGGTCCTCTCTCACCTCTAGGAACATCATGTTTTATGAGCCATCTCCATAGATCACTGTGGATCAGGCCTCCCTGTAAGTCATCTAATCTTGCTGCCATTATGATCATTGTACCTACCTTATTCTGAAAGTTCTTGGCCTCTGCTCTTCTGGAATCCCATAATCTACGTTGCTGCCAGGGAGCCCAGTTCTATAATTGGGACATCTCCTACCATCAGCTTCAGACCACAGAGGTCAGCTTGTTATCAATGCTGATATTCCCTCACCTTCAAACTCAGTATCACCATGGTAAAAAGAGTGTCCTCTAGGCTCTGTAGTAACAAGGTCAGCTCTTATAGGGTAGTTCATGATCTCAAGTGTTATGCGGTAGATCCATACTAGCATGATCCCTTTTTCAACAGCCTGTCTAGGCAGCTCTGGAGTACTTCATTTAATATGGGTCATCACTTTTTCGAAGTTCCCAAAAGCCATCCCAACACTATCTCTAGGAGTTCTTTCCAGGGCATTAAATCCTGTGTCAAGGAAGAGTTGCCTCATTTTGACAACTGCTTCACATTCAGATCTATATTCCTCACTCAGCTGTCCCAGCACCCTAGGGATCCACTTCCAGGTATATTCTCCTGGCTCTTGCCTGCATGTTCGCCAGGTTCTGTAACTCTTTTGGAATTTCTCATCTACCTAGACAGGCCTTGAACTTCTCTAAGAAGGTTCTGCTGAGATATGACCCTTACTATGGGTCTAGTAGACAGAAGATTAGATGGAGACAGATCCTGAAGCATGCAAGTGTCTTATAAGGAATATGTCTCATCCTAGACTTCTGCATAGTCTTCAAGGAAGATAGAAGAATCTCTATCTTCCAACAAGGTATGTGAACTAATTCTACAAACCCATAGGACTTAGAGAAGTTGGGGGATTCGAGATTCTCGAGTCTACCTTCCTAGATATTCCCATTTCAAATCTCAAAGTCTTACTCTTTCCCTACTAGGATCAGAAATTTGGTGTAGGATTCTTGACTAGACTTGATGACCAGTCTTCCCTGAAGTTCAGCCCCTGTTAAAATGGACTCCTGTGCCTGATCTTTAGCTGTAGAATCAGAACAGGGTGAGGCAAGTAACGTACTTAGGGTACAAAATATAAGGAGTTGCTTGTTCTCAGGGTCACACAAATTATTGTCCATGCACTGGCACAACTGGGGTCATAAGCGCCTCCTAAAATGTGCCCCAGATGTCTCATTTGTCTCAGCCTAGTTCTGATGCTGTTCAGTTGTGTCTTCTCTGCAGCTGCAGATTTTTTTTAAATGTTGTCATAAAGGCCATGTGACTATTGTATCTTTCTTTAAATAATAGGTTATCACATCTGAGTCTATTATTTTTTTCTTTTTAATAAGCCAGAGGCACTTAGCAAGGATTGTGGAAGGCTCTCTCTCCCATACCTTCCAAATGCTCAAGTTACTCACCAACTTGCAAAATTATGTTTGCTCTTCTAAATATACGACTCCATCTTTCTTCATGGCTTCCAGATCAATTATAAGGATGAAGACCCAGCATAGCCTAATAAGAAGGCAACATACTTGCTTTAGGAGAAAAAAAAATTCACCAAAACAGTTTCAGAATCTGGCTAACACATACTGGTGGGAATGGAGAGAAGATGCCTGAGAATGAATCTGGAGAGTGCTAAATGGTTTTGGGGGGAGGGGAGAAGAAATGAAACATAAGGATGGAGAAGCGAGAGTTTATTGATGGAAATATGTGAAGGCACTCTCCAATGATTCAGGACAAGTTTCACATATCTTTGTTTAAACTTTAAATTCGAATTCACTGCTCAGATGATCCATGGAAGCTTGAAAATAGTAATGGCCCAAGTAATTGAGGTGGGAATACCAAATTATGTTAGCAGAGTATTGAGGAACAGGTCAAAAGTCTTAGCGAAGTGAGCATGCTAGTATGGACTTATTATTGAAGACCAAAAAATCCCCACCATATTCCAGTACAGTGTGGGCAGATTGTTTGTGTAAATCACCCATTATGAAATGGGCAAGTGCATTGAAAGCATCTCAAAAAAAAAGAAAGAAGAAAAAAATCACTGAGGCCGAGCACAGCTTTTCTTCTTCTTTTTTTTTTTTTCTTTTTTTGTAAAGATGTGGGTTACAATTCAGGTTTAGGTATACAAAAGTTGATTATGCAGGTACCCTTGTTGATGAGTGAACACAGCTTTTCACAACAACGCTAGCTGGTACACCTAAGCTGATGGGTTCCTAGAACACCTACCTATCAGGGGAAGCCTGTACTACAAGGGACCCACTGTCCAAAAGATAATTTTAGGTTTTCCCTAGTATATCCTCTGTAGGTTAGAATTGGTAGGGGAAGCTGTTGTAGGACTGGGCTCCCTAATGTCAATGGAGAAAAATAGTTTCTGGAAATATCAGATGGCAAGTGACATCATTTAGACATCAGGTGTTAGGTGGCAATAATTACTATAAAAGACATAGTATCTAAAATTTCAACTGGGAGCTGTGGTCTGCAAGTACCAGTGGCCATTGTGTACTTTGGCATGCAACATGGATATTACTTGGCATATATTACCAAAAATATCAAGAGCAGGCAAACAAAAGGCTAACATCAGTTGCTGCAATTAAAAATCACAATTTCTTATCCTGTTTTCAGACCTCAGTCATTTCTTAGAAACAGGTATAATCAATTGAAGAAGAAGCCAAGTCCCTTTGAGCAAAGATTTTGAAATACTATGTCAAATAGATATGCTAGTGATTTCTCCAATTCTTTCCCAAGTATTCCTAAGGCTATTTACCAGAGCAAATATTTTTCCTTAACAGGAATACCAGAAATTTTGAAGGTTTTTGACTATAAGATTTGAATACATTGACACGAGGAGACCCAGTATGTCAAGTCTATCTTATGGTTGGTCCAATGAGCCTATGAAACAACATTATGGTTTATGAGCTGGTCTTTGAGTTCATAATTAAGATAGACATATTTAGCAGCAACATCAAATTGGTGCTCAAGCTAAAAATAAAATAAAATAAATAAATAAACAAACAACATTTAAACCACCAAAAAAAAAAAAATCACAAATGTAGCAAAAGCTAAGTGGAAGCTTCTAAAACTTTTCATACCTAGTAATTCTGAAGCCAGTCACGTCCTGGTATTGCAGTGATTGTTGATACCATCTAAAATGTAAAAGATGCAGGGGTAGTCCTTATCATATCCCTATATTAAATCACTATTTCACCTCCTGAAAAAAACATATATCCTGGTGGATAATAGTTGACTAATGTAAACCTAACCGAGCTGTTGTGCCAGATGTGCTGTCTTTACTAGATGTGCTTTCAGTTGGTATGTGGCACTTGCCATGTGGCTATTGAGTCATTGTATGGTTCAATTTCTTGCATAAAGAAGGATCAGAGTGGTTTGAATTCACTTGAAATGGAAAGAATTATGCATTATAGTCTTGCCCCATGCTCCCTGTCACAAGACAACTTGAAGAGCTCTTGATTGTCTGGTTGGTTGTTCTATAAAACAGCATCCTGATTTACTAAACTGATGACATCATTTTAATTAGACTTGAAGAGTAGGAAACAGTAAGTACCTAGGACAGTCTGAGACACAAGCACACTAGATGGTAAGAGAGAAACCATATAAGAGATCAGGTCCCAGCCACATCAGTGAAGTTTTTAGGGGTCCTTGCACATGCTGGGATATCCTCTTGGTAGATCTCTCTGAATTCCCAAGAAGCCATCCTTAGGAATATTACTCAGAACCATTTGTTGAGTGATTCAGAAAGCTGTGATTCATAGGAGGAACACAGAGAGTTCAAATTCAGGCTTCAACCTTTAATTTTATTGTCATGCGAGTAAGGCTGCTTCTTACATGGGGAAGGCAAAAAATATCAGGGAGTCAATATTCCCAGGAATGAAACTTAATCAATGAGTAATAAGAGCGAATGGATAAATACCCATTTCCTCACCCCACCTTGGTAGATAATTCAAAGTGCATTTTCCTTGGTTCTTAAAGGGTCTCAGGCGGAACTGAGCCCCAATTGCTATAGTAATCCACTAATTAAAACACCTTTTTGGTTCTTACTCTCTTTTCTATTCTCTTAATTCTGCTTCCTGAAATCACTTCCAAAATAAACTAGGGCATCCAAATCTTTGTGACAAATCTGCTTTCAGGGGAACCCAATCTAAACAAGGTTCACTGTGGCTGGAATTCAGTAAGGGAAGGAAAGGAAGCTGAGAAGCAGGAGAAAGTCAGATTATTTGGAATTTTGTAGTACACAAAAAGTTTGTATTTAATTCTAAGGATAATGAGATGCTCTAAGTAGAGGAATAAAATGAATACTTTAAGTTTTTAAGATAAAATCATGCTGGCTGCTTTGAAAAGAATTATTTGAGAGGAATAATAATGGATTTATAGAGGACAGTTAGGGGGCAATAAGGATGTGTAGTTGAGTAAGGTGACAGTGGAAAGGAAGGAATGGGATAATTCTAGATATTTGGGAATTAGATCCTACAGGACTTGTTAGTGGATTGGTTATGAGGGCAGAGGGAAAATGATGTCTCTATTTCCTGAAGTGAGAAGGATGGGATGAAAACATGCTTTAAATTTTAAATAGAATATTTCATCGCCTTTATTCTTGATCTTCTCTGCCTAATAAGGTATAGGATGTAGGTGCTTTTGGACAGGTTGGGTAAGTGGGGTCGAAGGGTTCAGTGGACACTGATGAAATTCCCTTCACAAGTTGGGGAGGTAAACAGGCTGGGGACAAATTTATTTTTATTTTGTTTCTGTCATATTCATATTCTAGGTACAATGATGGAACACACCTTCCTCAGGTTTATTTTATTATGTAATGTACAGTTTCCCAAGGAAAATAATATTCAATTGCAAATTTTAAGTATCTTGAATCTTAGCCAAGTTCCATCATACATGCTGCTGAAAGTGCATATTCTGAAAAGGGAAAAGAAATTCCAAATCGAGCCATGTTCTCCTCTTGTAGGAGAGGAAATGGTCAGCTGCCTGGGAAGCAAAAGTTATCTGAGGAAGAGAACTGATAACTTACTCATTATTAACTCTGCAGGGCAGGGAAACACTGAAGAATGGTTCAGAAGACATTGCCTTCTAGTCAAAACACAGAAGTACTTTAAGGAGTCTGCCTTTCCAGCTAGCTCTCTTAACCTCCCGCTGCACTGGACTCATGGTGTTCTAACTTCACCCAAGGAAGGAAAAGTTCCCTTTTAAACAATAAAGAAAAACAACAACCCTGCAGGCATTAGCTCTAGACCAGTGATCACTAAAGGCTTATATTATACAAGGGTAGAAATTCCAGAGGCTTAGATTTAGGAACTATAAACCATTCAAGAAGCTTAGCTCATAGAAATCTGTCTGTAGACATCCACATGTGTGACTTTTATTTCTGTAGATCACACCAGACATGGGGAGGTTGAAGGAGGGGTGGGCTGTAGCAGGATAACCCCTAGGGAGCTAGAACACTCCAAGTATTTTTCCTTTCAGGATTCCTCCACTGTGGTTTTGTACGTGGTGCAGAATTGTTATATTGAACTATGATATGACTTGAAAGAGGCTCAAACATCTCCCCAAGTTGAACATTTATTCTCACAGAGTAGACTGTATTCCTTCTGAAAGTCAAGGTTGTTCTAAAAGCAGCCTGAATTGCAGCCTTCTGCCCCAATTGGATTAATGTGCCACATACCTCTCAGTACTGTCAGTTGTCATCCCACACTCTATTCATCTTCTACTTCTAGAATGAGTATTGAAGCCCACATTTACTAGAATTGGACCAGCTACAGAACCATATACCCACTGGTCACAATTCAAAAATAAAGCAAAAAACTCTGAATTTCTACTTGGCTTTACATTAGGACAGATGACATAACTAGGCATAGTCAGGGGTAAGATAGTCATTGTTGATCCCACCCTATGTCCCCCTGGCATAACTCTGAGCTGGTCTATAGCTGTAATAGACAGCCACCTACTTCAAGCGTCTATTCAAACTGCTCTCTTGAGGGTTGTCTCCGGTACTACATGTGCTTGCTTCACATGTGCACTGGGAGACCTGGAAGTGCCAGGAATTTAATATTCCCAGGGGTAACCCTCAACCAGTCATAGATGGGAACCAGTAGAGAAATATCCCCACTTTCCTATCCCTTGATAAGACAACTCTGAGGAAAATTTGCAGTGGATGCTCAGAAAATCCCAGTGGAAATTGACCCTTAGTTGCCCTCAGTGGTATCCTTCTCAACAAACACTGTGTTGACTTTCCTCCATGACAGACAAGGAGATGCACTATCTAGATCTAGGGAATGTAAACAGCTGCTCCAGCCATCAGACCCATCAGGGCCTGCCTTAGTCCAAGAGCTGACTTACCTGAGGTCACACCCTTTCTGGGCAGCTCACATCTGACAACATGAGATGAGGGTACAAAGGCATGGCCATTTTTGGTTTTGTGCAGGATGGTGCTGTTGGGAAAATCTTGCTCCATAGCTTCCTGACAGGTTGACCAAAACTTTGTTAGGCCTGCATCATGGTTTGACTTCCTAATCCTGCTTCTTCTTCCCTCCTTTCCAGATGTTTATTCCTAAGAAAAATTCTGCACCATTAGGTCTGCATAGCACCTGCTTCTAGAAAAATCAGTCTACAACATCTTTCCCATTTTATTCTCCCAACTCCTTCACTTGTGCCAACTGGGACCATAAGTCAACCTCCTGTACTCAACTCCTTGATTGTTTGGAGGGAACTCAAACTAGAGCCAATAGGAAAGAGAACAATTCTTCCTCACACCTAATTTTTCCTTCCATGTAGAGGTAGCTTCAGTAGCTAAAATACTCTTGACTTTTCTCTCTTCACTCATTTCCCTTCCCTGAAAGGGTAAACTGGGTATATGTAAACCAGTCTGCTCCTTTCTTCTTTCAGAGGAGAAGCTACAAACAGGAATCATATGTTCTTCCCCATTCCTGCATGCTGTCAGTTTTCCAGAGACAACACGTGATGTAGAGAGTCCTTTAGTAGTCAGTGTTGCCGGACTGGCTGTCCACGTGTCTAATTCTGTGGCTTAGTTTTGAGAAGCCCACTTGCCTGCAGATATATCAGTAGGAAAGATGCAACATCAGCCACCATCTGCTGACTTTTGTACTATGGCTACATTGTTCAAAAACTCAGATGAGAAAGAAAGTCACCATTTATGAAGTTCCACAAAACTCCTTCACTCACCTTGAGAGCAAGCTCCTGCTTTGTTGTGAGGTCGCCTGAGTTGTATCCAAATAAGGTGAAGGGGGCAGGGCATGGAAGTGCCCCTCTCAGATGTCCTATCCAGAAACCAGTAGCTGGGAATGTAGTTGACCAGCAACCTCAGTGCTGCCCCTTTGGACCCCCTATGGGATTTACCAGTCAATGGGACCCCCAGATGATGACAGAGCAGGAGTACCAAAGCCAGGCCTCTCCTGCCTGATGCAGTTTCCCTCCAACAGGCAGTTTTGGCTCAGGGACTCCTTATCAGCCTGTTCGCAATAGTCTTGAACTGCACTGCAGTCTGAAGCTCTTTCTACCTAAAACTTCCTGCCATTTCTCCTTTCACATGTGTCAGATCAGCATGATGGTCTGAAGGCTCTGCCTGCCTACAATTGCTCCTTCCTCCTTTACACTTCAAAGGCATCTTCCCACAGTGTGCATGTCTAATCCATCCTGGTGTCTTGATACTCAGAGAATTTGAAGTGGCACAGAGTAACTGCCCAAAGCAGAAGAATGGAGGAGTGTGAGGGTGGTGTGGGCTCCTTGGTGTTGGAATCCTACTTCAGGGGGCTCATTTGTAAAGTGATACCAACTTATGTTTTAATTGCAGGAATTTTCTATGTAGTTATTGTACATTTTGTGAGAAAACTAAAATTAGTTTTACAGACCTAAATCCCCCATTTCCCGGAGGCTTGCGTGGCCATATTGATCAGGCCTTGAAAAAGACAATTACCACATTGAGTCACTTTTATAGACCTGGTTATAGAATCTGAACTCTTTTTTCTCCTCCCCAACCCCCATGCAACCCCTACAGCTTTTTTTGGTTATTTCTAATGAAAGTAGTACTGACTGTTCATGATAAATAGGACTTTTCTGAAAGCAGTGCCAAACTTTTAGCATATTATTATTGGCTTACATAGTCATACCTTGTTAGAAGGCAAGGAGAGTATTGTGTAATCGAAAGTACAAAGGCTAATTTTGAAAAGCAAGATGGGTTTGAGCTCGAGCTGTCTAATTCTTGAGCTGAGTGATGATGAGGAGAATACTTACTCAGAGACTTAATTTCTTATTCGGGAAAAAGAAAAAAACTCCTAGGGTCTTTTGTG
Organism: Tarsius wallacei; assembly: GCA_963574415.1. Lineage (NCBI taxonomy): Eukaryota > Metazoa > Chordata > Mammalia > Primates > Tarsiidae > Tarsius > Tarsius wallacei. The sequence goes on along the minus strand of CAUYQG010200736.1, from coordinate 14,261 downwards.
AAAGTAGAAGAATGTGAAAATGCTTTATAAACTATAGAACAAAGGTTGTATGACAATGGTCAGTGAGAGAGATCTTGTCTGCAGATGTGTTAGGTTTGGCCCACAGCCAACATATTTCTAAATGGACAGAAACTGGAAGCATTTCCCCTGAAAGCTGGATCAACACAAGGCTGCCCACTCTTACCCCTCCTGTTCAACATAGTGTTGGAAGTCCTAGCTAGAGCAATCATAAGGATATCAGGGATATCCAAAGAGGAAATTAAGTTAATTAATCTTTGCTGATGATATGATCCTATACCTTGAAAACCCAAGAGAGTCTATCAAAAACCTCCTTGCCCTGATAAAGAACTTTGGCAAAGTCTCTGGGTACAAAACAAATGTGTAAAAGATAGTTGTATTCTTATATACCAACAACAAATGGGCAGAGAAACAAGCAAAAAGCATAATTCCATTCACAATAGCTACATAAAAAAATGAAATACTTCAGCATCTTTCTAACCAGAGAAGTAAAAGACCTTTACAATGAAAACTACAAAACACTGCTCAAAGAAATTAATAAAGATGCAAACAAATGAAAAGATGCTCATGGATCAGAAGAATCAACATTGTTAAGATGTCCATCCTACCCAAGGCAATCTACAGATTTAATGCAGTACTCATTCTTCTTAGACCTGGATACAATAACACAGAAATTCATATGGAAACAAAAACAACCACAAATAGCCAAAACAATCCTCAGCAAAAAAAACCCAAAAAAAACCCCACCCAAAATAAAACAAAAAAACAATGAAAAGGAATATCACACTTCCCGACTTTAAACTTTATTATTATAAGGCTACAATAATCAAGACAGCCTGGTATTAGTACAAGAACAGGCATACAGACCAACGGAACAGGATAGAGATTCTGGAAGCAAAACCTTTCTCAACCAACTCATCTTCAACAAAGCCTCCACCAACAACCACAGGGGAGAGGAAAACCTATTCAGTAAATGGTGCTGGGAAAACTGGCTGACCACTTGCAGAAGAATGAAACAGGACCACTACCTATTACCATGCACAAAAACCAACTAAATGGGTCAAAGACCTAAACATAAAATCTCAAACTATAAGAATATTAGAAAATGCAGGAGATATCCTTGCAGAAATTGGAATTCCTAATCAAAAACCCAAATGCCCATGCCATAAGAGATAAGATAGGTAAGTGGGACCTTATCAAACTAAAAATCTTCTACAAAGCAAAAGAAACCATCAAGAGAGTGGGAAGATAGCCCACAGAATGGGAAAAATATGTGCCAACTGTATAACTGATAAAGGCCTAACAACCAGGATCTGCAAGGATCTCAAATGTGCCAAAGGGAAAAAAACAAACAGCCCACAAAAGTGGGCAAAAGACATGAATAGACACTTCTCAAAAGACATACAAGCAGCTAGTAGATACATGAAAAAAATGCTTAGCCTCACTAATCATCAAAGAAATGCAAATTAAAACCACACTGAGATACCACCTAACTTCAGTCAGGATGACCATCAACAATAACTCAAAAAACAACAGATAGGATGTGGTAAAAAGGAAACACTTCTACACTGTTGGTGGGAGAGCAAACTAGTACTACCTCTGTGGAAAACAGTGTGGCGATTCATAAAAGATCTAAAAATCAACCTTCCATAAGACCCAGCAATCCCCCTTCTGAGAATATACTCAAAATAACTCAAATCATTCTATAAAAAAGATACCTGCATACATGTTTATTGCACCATTATTCACAATAGCAAAAACATGAAACCAACCATGCAGCCCATCAAAACTGGACAAGATTTTTAAACTGTGGTACATATACACAATGGAATATTATGTAGCCATAAAGAAAGACAAAATTATGGACTTCATAGCAACTTGGATGGGTTTACAGTCTATAATAGTCAGTGATCCATCATAGAAACAAAGAACTGAGTACTACGTGTACTCACTCATAAGTGGACCATAAATATTTATTATAATACTATAAGAAAGGGATTGGCAATAATGGGGAACTGCCAGGAAAGGTGGGGGGGGCAGACATATAACATCAATAAAGGTACCTATCTCAAACCAGGCAAAGTGGGGACCAAAGGGAGTGCCAAACTTTACCTGTATGATGACTACTTGTATACCTAATCCTGAATTGTACCCCACATCTTTAAAACAAAATAAATAAATAAGAAATAAAATATACCTTGAGTCCTCTTTTTATGTCTTCACCAGAAATAAACACTTTCATTTGATGACTATCCTTCTAGTCCATAATTATATAGAAAGGAAAGAGAAAGATAGTTATATGTATATATTCATGAAAATCATATATCCATAAAAACTATATAAAGGATTCATTTAGTAAATATTTCCTAGATTTGCATTATTCACTGTGAAGTATTTTCCAAATTCAGATTCCTGTATCCCTTCCAAATCTAATTAATCACAATCATTGGGGGTACAGTCATTTAAAAAATCCCATGCCTGTAATCCCAGCACTTTGGGAGGCAGAGGCAAGAGGACTGTCTGAGCCCCCGGGCTCAAGACCAGCCTGAACAACTTGGCAAGGCCTCTTCTCTACAATAAATCAAAAAATTAGCTGGGTGTGGTGGCGCATGCCAGTAGCTCCAGCTACTTGGAAGTTTGAGGCAGAAGGATCTCCTGAGCCCCGAAAGCCAAGGCTGTGGGTGGCCATGAGCATGCCACTGCATTCCAGCCTGGATGACAGAGTGAGACTCCAACTCAAAAAAAAAAAGTCTCAAGTTTATTTTGATGTCTGTAGATTTGCATTTGGGAATGAGTGTGGAGCCCAAAGTAACTCCATCTTGATTGCTAATCTGCCATGTTGACTTCTGATTAATCCCTGTTCCAGGAAAGACTTTAAGGTTTCCTGTTTATTGTTTCATATATAAGAGCAGGTACTTACTGTGAATCCTGCCCTTAGGTCAAACACCCTTGTTATCCTACTTCAATTGTCCCTACACCTCCCTTCTGAGTCACCTTTTCCCTATGGTATATAAGCCCAGGGTTTGAGGGGTAATAGAATTACCAGAATCCACAATCTTGTGCTGCCCGAGACACAGACACGACTTTTATACCTAAGTCCCTACTAAATGGTTCTTTCTGAAAAATGAAATATGTCAGCCTCTTACTTCAGCCTCTCACTTCCCTGGACTTTAGAGCTAAGTTTTCATAGACCTGCCCACCATGAAACAGAGAGCCACTAGTATAGAAAATGAACAAGAGAGAAGATAAGTAGGGTAGGAAGAACAGTTAGAATGTTTTAAAATAATGCAAACAATAGGTGAGGGAGTCTGAAGCAAGGGCAGCAATAATGGAAACAAAAGGCAGGAAACAGGTTCCTAGACAGCATGAGGATAAAAGTGGCAGAACTTTGTTAACTAATGATTCTGGGAGCGAGAAAAAGTTGTAGGTAAGAAATGGCCCTCAGGATTTTAACTTGAATAAGTCAGAGGGCACTGACACCATTAACAAAAACGTAGAACACAAGAGGACGAACAGGCTGTGGCTGACAAAACTGAGTAGATATTAGACGTGTGAACTTGAAGTCTCAGCAGGACCTTTGTGTAAATATCTCCAACAGGCATTGTAAGAATTCAAATGGATCCAAAGAGAGCATGCTTACAGTGCAGATCCAGGACTCCCAACTTAAAGGTAATAGCTGTGCATGTGGAAATGGATGTGTTCATTTCAAAAGAGAGAGGGGGGAGCCCACAGCAGGTCCTTGGGATGCATTTATTTGGGAGAGAGCAGATAAAGAATCTCCCAGGAAACTTAGGTATGGCCAGAGGAAGAGAAGGACAGCTGGGATCAGGAAGCTCCAGGAAGGATCAAGGTCAAGCATCCACAGTGACAGAGTGAAGGCTGAAGAGGAAGACTGAGAATGATCATTAAATTGGGGAATCAGTGATTTTTCAAAGAGTAGTTGCAATAAAGGGGGGGAGGAGTCAGAGTGTGGGTCAAAGACACTGGAAACAATGTTAAGCTATTTTTTAACGTGGAAAGAAAGGAGAAGTCAAACACAATGGTTGAAGGATAATTACTGTCAGGTTTAGAAGAGAAGATTTGAATATGTTTGCAGGATGGGAGGAAGGAGTCAGTGCTAAAGAGACTGTAAAAAAGATGAGAAAATGAAAACAGATGAATTAAAGTCCTGAAGAACGAAGAGGTAATCTGATCAGGAAATCGGAAGATGTCCTATTAAAAACGGCATACCAGTAATTCACACTCCCATTCTTTCCTTCCCAAATCCCCACTACAAAGAATGTTGGTTAATACTCTTAAATTTTTCTCTATCAAGATTAAGAGAACAAGAAGAAAATTATTGCAGAAGACTTTGGAAAACAGAAAGCAGAAGGACAAATAGTTACTAACTTAGCTTATGATATTCCTTGCCCTGCCCACAGCTTGTTAACAAGAAACCAACAAGAAACAAACTTGTTCTACAGAATTCCTGAGTTCAGCACCCAAAGACACCAGATAGCAAGATGGCAAAGGCGAACCTTAGGTTGAAAACAGAGTGATTTTTAAACAGTAGACAGAGCAGTTTAGACCTCCAAAGCATCTCCCAGCCCTACATAGCAAGGCATTGAACCTACAGAAGATTAGGGCTTTATCCTTTGGAAAAATTTAACTCGAGGGTTTTCTGGACTCAAAAGCATCAGGCAAAATGAGGCAGTAGGACGAGGTGTGAGACTGAGAGCTGGAGAAAGGCACAGAAGATCAGTACCTGAGTCAACTGGGGTTCTAGAAACAACCAAAGGGAAGAAAAACATAAGGAGAAGAATAGTTAACTAAATAATTTTGTTTAAATTCCCATAGCTAAAGTATATAAGTCTCCAGGTTGAAAGAGCTCAGCGAATTCCCAACAAAATGAATGAAAAAAAAAATGCACATCATTGTGAAATTTCAGAACCACAGAAAAAGAGAAGTTTCCAGAGAAGGAGAAAAAAGGTCACAGCTAAAAGATCAGGAACCAAAATGACATCAGACTTTTCCATAGCCACATACATAGGAAAGCATGAAAAATACAAAATCCTAATCCCACACTTGAGAGATGATTTTTCTGGCACAGAATTAAAGATATTTTTAGATATGCAGGGGCTCAAGAACTTGGCTTCCTATTAAAAGATACACAGAAAAAAAGCAGAGGATGGATACCAGCAAAACAAAAGAGTAAGCAAAGAAAGAGGATGAGACAGCATCCAGGAGACAAGAGTTCAGAGCAAAGAACCACCACAAAGGGGAATACCAGCACATCAGCTTCACAGCAAGCATACAGCACAACCGGGCCACGTTAAAGCAAGAGGACTCAGGGCTCCAGGCTGCTTACAGTAATTATTTTTACATGTGCTCAAGCAATAATAACCTCCAGGTACAATGAGAAGCTACACAAGAAATGGGTATGTGAACACAGCACATCGTTGGGTAATCAGTGACAAAACTGCAGAATTATAATAATGTGAAGTTACTATTAATTTAACCAGAGTCCTTTGATATAATAAAAAGTCTTGGATAACATTTAAACCTAATGAGACAAGAAACACACAATATTTAGAAAAGAAACAGCTATCATAAGAGAGAGAGGAAGGTAGTCTCTATGGAGCAGGACCAGGGATGGAGATCACAAGGTTTTTATCTTTTTAGAGGTTACATGAAGAGAAAGAAAGGGAAGGGTTGACCCATGGATATTTTCTGAGGACAAAATGATATGAAGGAAAGTTCAAGATCTACTCCTGTTCTCCTATAATCAGGGACAAAGGAGGTTATATATGGGAAGTAAAGCACAAGGGAGGAGTGAAAAACCAATTTAATTGTGAAACCTGCTCTATGGTGCATGTGATACATTCTAGGGGCTTGTGTGCAAGTCTTCACTGGCCTCTTAGAATACAGACCCTCAAAGGCAGGCTCTTCCTTTGTACCTCCTGTAGGGAATTTCCTTCAGTAGTTATTTAAAAAATGTAACTTGAATGTTTGAAAAAGCAGCTAAAATGAATAAGACCAGCAATTACCATGCAGACATAACACACGTGTGTGTGTGTGTGTGTGTGTGTGTGTGTGTGTGTGTGTGTGTAGGAGTTAGGCTGAGTACTAGAGGAAACTAATTTATGTGCAATAAACTAAGAATGAGAAAAGCAGCATATCAAAATCACACACAAAATTAATTCATGGAAATCTTACTTCCTTAGCCTTAGTTTTTTGGTTTGAGCTTTGTTTTCACCTATAAAATGAAGACAATAACATATGAAGGCACATAGTTTTTCAAGTTCCTTCTAGCTCACGGGTCCTTCTTGCTTAACTCTGAATACCCAGAATGTTCTTCCTTCTCCCTTCCCTGTCCATGTTCTACGTATCCTTCAAGTCTCAGGTCTTAACTGCTTCCTTGGAGGCCCCTCCACGTCCCCTTCCCCTTAAATTAGTTCTCCCTGCTAGTCTCTCACACGGCCCCCTCTACCTTTCCATGGCATCTCTCACCATCCCAAGTTATATATTTGGTTTCTACAGTTTGCTCAGTAAGACTGCAGGCTGCAGAAGGTCAGCAGCATACGTGTTGGCCACCATCCCATAATCCTGCTCTACAAATCAGCCCAGCACTCCTTTTGTACATGCCAGCAATTGCATCCAGCCTTCCTCAGCACTCCGAGAGGAAGCAAACTGGCAATCTGGAAGCTCACGTAGCCCACAGAGGTATTTAATTTGGCCAATACTGGGGTTTTTTTGTAGAAAAATTCACATAAAAATCTATATTTCTAACTTCTCTTGAAAAATCAAAAGAGCTGGCCATTTCAGACAAGTATGGTAATACCACATGTCTAGAGACTAGAGTGAGAGAAAGAGAGACAGGCCAAGAGTGAGTGAGTCTCAACATTCTTCTAAAGAGAGGGTTCAGAGCTATTACTGGATTTGTAAAAGGTCTATGCCCGTGGCCTTTTCAGGTCCTTAATCTAAAAAGAGGTTAAGAGCCTTAAAACAGCCCTTCTTCCTTCCCCAACACTTTATCATTCTTGAAGTGTTTTGCCTTCTGCTCCCCCCACATCTGTAGTTTGGCAAAGATCCAAATTCCACTCTTTTAATCTCTGTTCAGTCACTCCCTCTAGCCTTTAATCACTTTTATGACTCTTTCCTAAAAGCTTCCAATTTGTCCAAATCCAACTGTGAAGTCCCACATTTCTTTTCCTTGGGAAGATGTAACACAGTTTAGAATTACTAAGCAAGGGTTCATCTAAAAGCTTTTAGAAGGAATATCCAAGATTTGACGTGTTAAATCAATTTTCACATGCAGTTGCTCAGTTCAGAAAGGAAAATGTAGAGCATTCCAGCAAACAGGAGGTGCTGGAATGGACAGTCCCCTATTATTTCTTGCATATTGCCTGACAGGCAAACGGGTCAAGAGAGATCAGCTCCTGCAGTCATCTTGAGATATCCTGAAAACAAGAAGAATTGAAACAACCCGTAGCTCAGAGCATATGACCATAGCCTCCTTCAGCTATATATACACACTCAAAACACACACACACACTGGCTCATATGCATAAATCTGTAATCAGACAAGCCTGCCTAACCAATACCAGAGCTTCCTGCAGTCACACTTAGGCATCACCCAATTTGCTTTGATTGGCAGTAATCACAATACATAAATAAATTCCTGTCAAACAAGAATTAATTTAAATTCCTCTTTAAGATTTTCAAGATGCAGAAAACCTGCCCTTTGGAGATACTTTCTCCTGGGTTAATGACTTGGATTATTCTGTTTATCACAGACAAAGGTAGCTTGGTAGTTGGATTGATAATAGCTCTTTCTCAAATTGCTTCACTGTGGGGTTTCTACTTTGTTTTTTGTTTCATTTTGGCTGTTGTTATTTTGAATGTGTAGAGTTTTTTTTTGCCATACAACTATCTCTAAATCTCATAGAAGCAGGGTAGGCAATGGATTCTTGAGCATAGTAAGGAACAAAGAGAATTTAAGCCAATCCTCTGGGAGAACCACTGAGAGCCTGGGGTTATACATCTTCTATCCTGGAGTTTTAACAAAAGACTGTGTTGGGGGGAGCCTTTCACCAGATCATCACCAGCAATTCCACTGGAGAGCTGAGGCCTCAGAAGGGGGCCTATATTCTCCATTCGGTTCTAGAACATTCCATGTGCAACCTCAAGTTTCTTGCCCTATCTGACAATGTTGCTAGAAAAAAATAATAATAATTTAGAAAAGGCTCCACAGTGTTTGGAAAATGCTTTAGCAGGTAAGTATGATGGTCTTCCAGCTCCACAGCTACCAGCCCCAAAGTTTCTTCACACCTATTGTTTGTTACTATAAGAATGTTCCTAGAGTTGCTTTTCCTTCACACATCCTTCGGGCTGTTAATATGTGGGGTTTCCCAGGAGTGGCCCCAATAGCCATAATCCAGGCAAGATGCTCTAAAGCTGAGAGGATCTTCAATATCAGGGAGTCCTCTTGACTGGCCCTTCCAAATTATCTCTAACCTGATTACAACACTGATCTACAAAAATGCTTCCAAAAGATTTCCATTGCTCCTCAGAGAAAGGTGAACCTCTCTCACGCTGCCTGGCAGGGTGCTGGCCTACTGCTGCCCCCCTATCTGGCCTTTCTCCCAAATGCTCTGTTGGCTCTGAGCACACCAGCCTTCTCTCTGAGGCTCATACTAAGCCATGTTCCACCCAAGTGCAGAGCCTTTAGATACAGCGTCCCCTGACCTACACAGTCTTTCCTCCCTTCCTCTTAACTCACACACGTCCTTCCTCTCTCAGTGCATGAGTCACTCTGCCTTGAGAGCCTTCTGCAGTCTCTCTACAATGGCTAACTCCACCTAATCAAGGCTCTCACAGCACAGTGTGCATTTCATTCTCCTATGAGCACTTCTCACCACTGCAATTTTACACATGTGAATATGATTATGGGATTAATATCTGTCTCCTGCACTGGATTTTAAGCTCTTAGAGGGAAGGGACCATGTCTGTTTTTGTTCACTCATTATATCACCATTGACACAGAATAGGAGGTTAACAGATGTCAGATGTATGCACAGATGGGAGGATGAATACACAGTCTCAGCAGGACTATCTTCTTCTCCTCCATGGTTTGCAAACCCTATCATCTTGCATATTCACCTTTAGTCATGTGTTTTCTCTGCCCAGCAGGTCAGTGTCCCCATATTGTCACCTAATACTTCTTCAGGGGTCTGCCTCCCCTACTACTAGAAAAAAACCTTGTATAACCCAAACTCCTTAAAGCACTACACTTATTTCACTTTATTTTGATTGGTACTCCCACTTTCACTAGGTTCTGACTTTGTTTTGGGGTTGAACAGAATACCACACCTAAGCAGTCCCCGAGGGGGCAGAGGATGCCAGCTTGAAGGGAGATAGCATAATGTTAGCTCCTCATGGGACAAAGCTTTACCGATATGAAAAGGGAGATAGGAGGGAGGCTGGCCTCTCCTTGCAACCTTCTTGCAGAAGTCACAGAAGAGGTGGACGTTGTTCTTCAGGCGTTTCGGAAGGCGTCAGCACAATAAAGCACCCCAATGCATTGCACTGCACTTCTCTTTTCTCTCACCCTCTTTTCAGTACCTTAATCTTTCTCTATAACCCTGCTCTTTTGAGCGTCCAGGCGAATATCCTCTGATATCCCTTGTGACTCCTAAAGACAGCAGCTGCACCTATAGTGCAAGCACACAGGACAGTACTTGGAGAGGAGTTTCTCACTAAATGTCCAATCAATGAATGTAGCTATTGGAAACCTGACCAGGACTAACAGAAGGGAAGTCATAATCCCTCTGCTCAATTCCGCACTAGTCAGAATCCACCATCTGTGGTACTGATTTAATTCTGAGAGACCCACTTTAAAAACAGAGCTTCTCAAAGTTTTCAAATGAGGCTGGGCACGCTGGCTCACACCTGTAATCCTGGTACTTTGTGAGACCAAAGCGAGAGGACTGCTTGAGTCCAGGATTCAAGATCAACCTAGGCAACAGAGCAAGATCTCTTCTTTACAAAAAATTTAAAAATTAGCTGGGTGTGGTGATGTGCACCTGTCGTCCCAGCTACTCAAGAGATAGGCAAAAGGATCACTGCATTCCAACCTGAGCTACAAAGTGAGATTCTAACTTAAAAAAAAAAAAAGTTTTCAAATGATAGGCCTCTTAAAGAATCTAAAGAAAGACATAAACCTCCCCCTTATGGATCTGTTCGCTTTCAATTTAAAGGGTTCTCAGAAGTCCTGAAGCCCCATCCATAGATTCCATTTTAACAAACCACGCTTAAAAAAAAAAAAGACAAAGAGGAATACTACCAATAGACAGTGACAAGTAGAGCAGTTGACACCATGTTTTATAAGGAATAGTTGAAAGAACAACTAAATCTTCAAAGAAGATAAAATTCAGGGGTGGAAGACATGAAAGCTGGTATATCTGAAGGCATACAAGTGAAAGAGAAATTAGATGTTTGTTACTATAGTTCCTTCTCTTCTGGGGTGACTTCTCTCATTTCCCCAGTGAGATTTAGCTGTCCCTCCATGTTCCTGTAGGCCCATGAATATTCTATGATTCTAACCCACCAAAGACTAGTCCTTTATCTAAAGGGCCAGAAAGAGTTTCCACTTTAGCCAGAAATACCCAAAAAAAGCAGTGTCAGGAAACCCCATCCCCATCCCTGTTTCCTTTCTGCTCTGTAAAGATAATTCTTAGCTCCTGAGTCATACAGAAACAGGTGGAAGGCTGGATTTGGCCCATGGGCCATAGTTTGCCACCCCTGCAACAGACTCCAGCCACTGACAAACCAGTCCATTTCCCCTGCCATACTCTGAGCTCCTTCGAGGAAGAAGTCATAACTTAAAATTCACCCTGGGGTTCCAGTTCTAACACGGTAATGGGTACACAGTCAAAGCTTATTAGATGCCTATTGAATGAAAGGATCCCTCTTTGCCCAAATTGAACTGATCTCGCCTTCTCAGGGCCTGCTAATCACTGTTAGGCACCTAGTCATGCTGGGTATGTGACTGTCCACTGGCTGAAGGGACCTGCAATGAGTGGCTTAGACAGTAAAACCAGGAAAATCTAGCTTTGTCAATTTCCAGGTTGGTTTTCCATTTCTGATGTGAGACTTAAAATAATCCCTCACTATTACCATAAGCTAGCCTTTTAAAAGTAATATCAAAAGTGGAGATGATGCTAAGAAATCTGTTCAATATTCTCATGCAGCTGTTCACATCTTAGCATTTAATTAGTCATAATTGCAATTTAAAAAACAATTAAACTCTGGGGGGGTATTTACTGCCTCTCGTGCTGACTCTACCTTTATACTCCTCAAAAGGGAAGGAGAGACCTGAGTCTAGAACTGCTGAGATTGAAGAGACAAGTTATCGTCACACACAGTTAATTTCCTGTGCCATTCTTTTGGGGTGAGGATAGGGTGATTTTTTTCTTCTTGCGCCACTTTGTAATTTTAGAACATAATTTCTAAACTTTTCAAATAGGACAGCCAAAGCTTGGTGGTGTAGCCTTGCAATTTTTCCTCACATCCTCAGCACAGGAAGATCAAGGAAAACTGCCAGTATTGAAGATCCTTGTACAGATCATAAACCCATTGGTATTTATAGTCCTGAAAACAAGTTGGAACCAAAATTTACATACCACTAGCCAAGAAGTTAGGAAGGCAAAACAAAGAGGAATCAAAGTGTGTTCATGTTCCTGTTTTATACAATAGAAAGCTACCAATTAAGTTAAATTTGCTGGGAAATAAATGGATTTATGAATATAAAATCAGGGTAGTCCATAAATGTAACATGGTATCCTAGATGGGATCCTGGGACAGATAAAGTACAGAGGGAATAACTAAGAAAATCTAAATACATATGGATGTTAGTAAACAATAATATATTATTATTGGATCATTAACTGTGAGAGTTGTACCATACTAGTGTAAGATGTTACTAATAGTAGAAACTAGGTGTGGGTCACATGGGCGCTTGCATGGGAGTTACCTTTTCAACTTTTCTATATACCTGTAATTATTTTGAAGTTGAAAGTTTATTAATTTTTAAAAACAAAGATAGTCCCTAAATAATATAATTAAGATATGGAGCTTACAGTCAGGTAAGGAAGAAAAAAAGTAGATTAAAAAATATTTAGTTAGTCCAAAAGAAGGCAGTAAACCAGGTGCTGTGCACACCTATGGATCCAGTTACTTAGGAAGCTGAGGATGGAGTATCACTTGAGCCCAGGAATTCCCAACCAGCCTGGGCAACATAGCAAGACCCTATCTCTTAAAAAAAAAAAAAAAAAAAGAACAGGAAATAAGAAAAAGGTATGGGGAAAGGGATTGATAAGCATTGTGTACAACAAACATGAAAGAAAGGGGCAAAAAGTTGAGTTTTAAGGATTGTTCCCTAATGTAATATCTGGCTGCCACCCTCCAATCCCCTTCTCCCTCCTAACTTCTTTCACTCGTATCCCAGGCAGCTTACCAATAACCTGCAGTTCAATCAAGAGTAATTTTTAAAGACTGTCCAGAGGTTTCTAATATGCATTAGGGTTGCATATAGAGAAGTCTGTAAGGCGAATCATAACAGACCAAGCGGGATGTAAAGATGTCAGTTAACGATTACAACTGTATGGCTGTGAGAATTCCAGATCAGCACTATTTTCTCTCCCTCCAGCAGCTGCTAACTCACTGTGCAGACAAGAACCGAGCGAGGCAGCTACAAACCAAGGAATGCCAAAGACTGCCAGCAAGCCGCCAGAAGCTAGAACAAGGCAAAGAAAGGTTTCTCTACAGGCTTTAGAGGAAGCATGGCCCTGCTGACACCTTGATTTCAGACTTCTAGCTTCCAGATCTATGAAACAATACATTTTCATTGTTCTGAGCCACCAAGTTTGTATTACTTTGTTACAGCAGCCCTAGGAAACTAACACAGCTTCCAATTAGGTACAGGGAAGAAGAAAAGTAAGAGAAAACTTGATAATCCGACAGAAGGCAGAATATTTTTTTAATAGCAAAAAAGAAAGATTTTATATAATGAATACAAAATAACATGGCAGAAATAAATTCAAATACATCAGTAATTCAAAACTATGGACATATCAATTTCACTTAGCATACAAAATGTTAACTGAGTTTACAAATCGGATTCATCAATATATGATTTTCAAAAGACATTTCAGAACACAATAAAATAACACAAAATATATAAAGAATAAAGAATATTAAAAACACCAAACAACTTTTGTTTGGTTTTTTTTTTTAAAAAAAAAGCTGGCATAGCAATATTGATATCAGAGATAAAAAGGAACAATTTATGTTTACAATGCAGCAAGAAGAAATAACTATGATGTCCCTAAACAACACAGCCTATAAAAATATAAAGAGAAAGCTGAAAATTCTAGAGGTGGATGGAAAAACCCACAGTCAGAGTGGAAAATCCACAGGCTACAAATGGTGTGAGCAACCTGACCAATATGATTCATCTAAAAAATCCTTATAAAATCCTACTCCCTATGAACAGAATTCATGTCCTTACCTTTTTTTAAAAAGCACATGGGACTATTTATAAAATTAACCATATATTAGATTTTTCAAGATTCATTTTTCACAACAAATAACAAAGAATCAGGATAACACAGACAACATTCCTTCACCAAAATACAATATTGTCCATCTCTGAATTCAGCTTCAGAGACGCAAATTAAACTACAATAAAATAGCATTTTTCTGTTATATTGCAAATACAAAAGAACAATAACACTCCATGTTGGTGAGAATATGAGAAAATGGGACACTCAGCCATGGTGGGGTATAAATAGATACAATTTGGCAATATCTATCAGAATTTAAAATATATAGTTCCCTTTTGCCTCCAATTCATTTCAGGAATTTTTTCTATTGATACATCTAACAATACACAAAAAGAAGACTGTACAAGGGTTTTCTTTTTTTTTTTTTTTTGAGTTGGAGTCTCACTCTGTCGCCCAGATTGGAGTGCAGTGGCCGCTCCTGGCCACCGCAGCCTCGACCTGCTGGGCTCCGGCGATCCTTCCGCCTCAGCCTTTCGAGTAGCTGGAACTACAGGCGCGTGCTACCATGCCCGGCTGATTTTTTGATTTATTGTAGAGATGAGGTCTTGTTTGCCCAGGCGGGTCTCGAACCCGCGGGCTCAGGCAATCCACTCACCTCAGCCTCCCAAAGGCGCGGGATTACAGGCTGAGCCACCGAGC
>CAUYQG010200722.1:0-10246 GCA_963574415.1 Tarsius wallacei | reverse complement strand
AAAAAAAAAAAAACTAGCCGGGTGTGGTAGCATGCACCTGTAGTTCCAGCTACTTGGAAACTGAGGCAGAAGGATCGCCGGAGCCCAGCAGGTGGAGGCTGCATATAATTGTGCAGTCCACTCCAGTCCAGGCAACAGAGTGAGACTCCAACTCACAAAAAAAAAAAGTGATATGTATTGATCTTTTTCTCATTTTTCTGTGTATCTTCTATCAGTAGTACCTTTAAGGTTATCATGCGGCTTACAATAAACATAATAGTCTGTTTTAAACTTATAACAAGCTTATTAACTTCAAACACATACAAAAACTCTTCACTTTCACTTCTTCCTGCCTATAGGCTTTATGTTATTGATGTTGCAAATTACTTCTTTTTGTATTGTATATCCAATAATATATTTTTGTAGCTATTGTTATTTTTATGCTTCTGTCTTCGAACTTCTATACCAGAATTAAAAGTCATTTATGTGCCACACTTACAGTATTACAGTATGTGTATTTTGTATATATTTATATTTACAGTGAACTTTATACTTTTATGTTTTCAGGGTATTGTTTAGCATTTTCTGTTTCAATTTGAAGTACTCCATTAGCATTTCTTGTAAGGTAGGTGTAGAGAAGAAGCACTCCCTCAGCTTTTGTTTATCTGGGAAAGTATGTGTCCTTCATTTTTGAAGGAGAGTTTTGCTCGGGATAGTATTCTTGTTTGGCATTTTTTTTTTTCTTATAGCACTTAGAATATATCATCTAGCTTACTTCTGGCTTCGAGTTTCCTGCTTAGAAATCTACCGATAGTCTTATGAAAATTTTCTTGAACATGATGAGTTGCTTTCCTCCTGCTGCTTTGAAAATTTTCTTTGTCTTTGACTTTTGACAACTAGGTAATAATATATCTCAGTGTGGACTTTTGGGGATCTATCTTATTTGAGATTCATTTGGCTTCTTGAATCTGGATGCCTTTTCCTTCTCCAGATTTGAGATCTTTTGCATCATTATTTCTTTAAATCAGCTTCCTGCCCTTCTCTCACTCTCTTTAGTGCTAGGATGCATGTAATGCATATAGTGGTCCACATGAAAATTTCCCATAGATTACTTAAGCATTCTTCACTCTTTTTCTGCTTTTCTTTTTGCTTCTCTGACTGTAAAGTTTCAAATGACCTGTCTTTGAGTTTATTGATTTTTTACATCTGCTGGGTCAAGTGGGCTTTTGAACCCCTTTAGTGAATTTTAAAATTCAGTTATTGCATTCTTTAGATCCAAAATATATTTGGTTTTTTTATATCTTCTTTTTTTGTTGAAATTCTCATTTTGTTCACACATCATTTCTCTGAGCTCATTGATAATATTTAAGATAATAATTTAAAATGTTTTTGCAAGGTATTTAATATACATTTTAAGGTTGTTCTCTGTAAAATTATTTTTTCCCCTTATTGGACCATTTTTTGTTTCTTGGTACTCCTTGCAATTATGTGTCGGTATCCACACATTTGATAAAATAGCCACCTCTCTCAGTCTTTACAAACTGGAATTGTATAGGGAAAGATTATCACCTGCTAGGCCCAACTGGGGATTCTGGATATCTCTAAAACCTTTTCTGTAGATGTGTCTTCTCTGGACTTGTGTATCTAGATTTCTTGTTAGAGGGCTTTTCCAGTTTCCTTTTTTCTTTCAGGAGGTTATAATCTTTTGCTCTTTTTGGTGTCTCCCTGATGTACCATTGGTTTTACAAAGCAGCGTCATGCCAACTGACTCATTTTTGTTCTCAGGAGTAGATCATGCCAGGTCCCATCAGTGCTCCAAGTTGTACTGAGCAAAAACTGGTCCCTGAGGAACACTCTTCTTCTACCACTGAGAAGTAAGAATGTTGTACATACAATCCAGTCTTCTCTTTCTCTCCCCAAGAGGGAGAAGCTCGGGATTAGGATTTTCTATTTGATTGTATGGCACTGTGTCAGAAAGAGAGACCATAGTAAGAAATTTCCAAATAGTTTCCTACTGTCTTCAGTGTGGCTAGTTTCATGATCACTTGGGCAGGAGGCACAGGAACCCTTTACCTGGATTCTGTATTTCTCACAAAAGGAATTGATCTTTGCATTATTATTGAATCAGTGCCTCTTTGGCATAAAAGAAGATATGGGGCTTCCACCATATTGCTGACCTTATATGGCATTGCTTTATATTTTTGCACAACTGCTTGAAGTCTGATAGATGACAACGAGATTCCATTATCTGTTTCTACAATTACTCCCTTGACTCATGTCTTTTTGGTGAATGTATGAAGAAAATTGGCCTTACACAGATATGTGGATAGAAAAGGAAGGAACATTTTATTAAGAAATTCAGACAATAGTGGAGATTTTATATGTGTGTGCGTGTGTGTATGTACACATATATAAACATATATATATATATGCTACACCAAAACTCAACAAATAATAGTTTCACTAATATTAATGGCAACATAGAATCTAAATGTTTTAAATATTTTCTACTCTGTGATATTAAAGCCTACTGATCAATGCTTCACTTTAATTTTGTTTTTGTTTTTGTTTTTTGAGTCAGGGTCTCATCGCCTAAACTGAAGTACAGTGGCTCAATCCTGCAGCGTCGACCTCCTGGGCTCAGATGTTCCTGCTGTCTCCTGAGTAGCTGGGACTACTGGTGCACAACACCACGCCCAGCTAATTTTTAAAATTTTTTGTAGAGATGAGGTCTCACTGTGTTGCCCAGGCTGGTCTCAAACACCAGAGCTCAAGTAATCCTCTTGCTTTAGCCTCCCAAAATGCTGGGATTACAGGTGTAAGCCACCATGCCCGGCAACAATGCTTCACTTTAAATGACATTTTACCCACATATCATTTTATATCATCATGTGTTGGCCATTTGGAAAATATTGTTGCATTGAGTTATGCAGATCTTTCAAACATTGACTCATTATCATGTAACATCCAAGAAAATTATTTTATTGATATTACCATGAATCACATTGGAAATGTCATAAGTTTCCAAACTCACTGTGGAGAAAAACAGTTTTCCAAAATTTTAATTTTGACTTGATTGCTAGGATTGGTATCAGCAGCAACAAATACTATTAGTTGTTTTCTTGAAATGGCAGGTTGCCTTAGTCTTCTTTGAGGAAATATCTGCCAAATATTTGTCTGTTCTTCAGTCATCCAGTCAAATGAAAATGGTGGCCCATGAAAAAACAGCTAGTCCAGCTTGCAATTCAGACAACTGTACACAAGTGCTTTTGAGACTACAATCATACATTTGTATGCAGCAGAAGTGATTTGTGTATCCATCTCATTTTTATTATACAGAATATTTTTTAAATATTTACTCAAGAGTTGAGATTTTAAAAAAATTAATAATTTTTACTGCTTCATCAAGGACATTCTAAAATCAAGATGAATTACTTCTCCTGAAAAGACATGACAATGAAGAACAAGATGAATATTAGTACAAATGGGTACTACTGCCTTGATTTGTACTAAACAGCCAGCAATTTTATCAGGCATTGATTTTACTTTATAAGTAAAAATGTCAAGACAGTGAAAAGTGAAACAACTTGGCATTATTTCAAAAAAAGAGTTTTGACGTCAGAGATTTCCTGATAGGTTCTCTGCAGACCACACATTGAGAACTGCTATAACAAATATATCCCAGAATGTAGAGGATCAAACAAGATAAGAGGTTATTTACTTGTGTAATTGTCTAGTGCTGTGGTTCTCAACTAGGGACAGTTTTGCCCCTCAGGGGTATTTGGCAGTGTTTGGAGACATTTTTGGTTGCCATGCCTAGAGACAGAGGAATTACTGACACCCAGAGATGCTACTAAACATCCTAAAATGCACAAGGAAGTCTTCCAGAACAAAGAATTGTTCAACCTCATATGACAATTTGAGGTATAGAAAGCTGGTTTAGAGACAGGAGTTCAGGTGAGGAAGATAGTTGTCTCCTCTGCAAGGTAGTATAAGGACTGAGGTTCCTTCTTTCTAGTTGTCCTGTCACTCCCCAAAGAGTTGTCATTATTTATGGAATGAGTGCCTGGCTCATGGAATTAACATCTACTTTATGCAAGGGGCATAAGCAAGAAGTTGAGGACAACAAATTGACTCTCAAGAAAATGTTGTGGAAGTTGTATATATCCTTCCATCTACTTACATTCTGTTGGTAAGGACTTGGCCAGATGGTGAGGCTAAGACCTTGTCACGGAGGAAGGAGATCCACTTAAAAGAAAGATGTGGAAAGTGATTTCTGGGGAAACATTGGCAGTATCCACCATGCAAGGTCATGCTTTAAAACTTTTGTTATAATGTTCAAAGAAGCCAGAGATTTTTGATAGTAGAACAACTTAAAATTCTTATTTTTACATAAGAAAATAATATATAAAATTAAACACAATTCTCATCATGTTTTGCAAGAACTATATTTATAATGGATTTGCCATTCCCTTTCTGAAGGCAATTAATTCCCTGGGATCTAGTAAATAGACTTGCCCAAATGAAGAATGTGTTCCCTTGGGGAGAGGTCATCAGTTTCCATAAGATGTAAATAAGCTGGTATCTGACTAGTATGTGGGATTTATCTTTGGGCTTCATTAAAATACTGCATGTTTTACTTGGAAAAGAAAGGGAAGACATTGACTTACTGTCAAAATCAGCAAGGTCTGGATAAAGGCCCCTTGAAAGTCTTATCCCTGTGAGCTAGTAAACATGTATAGCTAATTTGAAATGAGATGCTTAATTACATAATTTCATTCCAATTAAGCTACTAATGAATTGACAGGGCATCTTTGAGTGCTTTGCACAGTGCAAGTAAAAGGCAGTTGCATCTTGAGCCTATTACCTGTGACCCTTTGGGAGAGATCGGTAAACAACTATTTAAGAGACTGAAAACAGTTTGTGAAAAGAGAAAACAAGAGGACAGCCTTGGGGAGATCCAGGCTCAGGACCAGGCCTGCCCCAGGCTCTTTTGAGCTCTCTTATCAGACTCTCTATTGAAAGAGAATAATGAAAAGAAGAAGAAAAAAGCTCTTACTGAGCATATACTATATGCCAAATCTTGGACAAGGAAGTTGCAAATGAAATGTCAGACACTAGCATATCTGCCCTGCTGTTGTTGTAAGGAATAGTGTTGTTTGTGAGTTACTTAAGTAGCCTTATTGTCACCCAACTTTTAAATCAGTCAGGTGTTTTTTCTTGTCTTTCCATCTCTGAGCCTTATTCTGGGAACAAAGGATCCATGTCCAGTTAATCTCAGAGGGTAGCAAAGTTTGTTTTAATAGAGAAAGGAATTCCAAATTAAAATCAACTTTTTGAAATAAAATGAGTTATTGTACTACTTGCATACACCAGCTTATTGGAGTGGAAAGATATAAGAATAAGCACCTATTCATATAAACATGCATGATATATCTGTTGCTTCACTTGCCTGCACTGGAGGGAGATATTACTGAAATATGTCTTTTTTGGCAGTGAATACAGAGGCAGAAACTGGTGGGGCAGACAAGCTGGCTGTCTAGTTACTAAATGTTAGTGTTGGCTCAAGGGTTTTTCAAATTCATTTCAGAAGATGCTCAAGGGCTGCACAATCACATCTTTATATCTGAAAATTGGTTTTAGTTTTTAAAAGTAATAAAATAAGTTTAAGTGCAGATTTATCACTTAATCCAATGGATTTCACATGGTTGACCACTCAGTGTTATCATCTAGTCTCCAACTGGCATCATGCATCGTTATTTTTAAAACATTATTTGAGGAGGTGGGTTTTCTCACAGATACATCATCTATTTTGCATATCTCTAGTTCTCTGTCACTGAATATTATCAGAAATCTCATCATTTCATGTCTAAGTGTCTGTGTGGGCATGAAATTGTTAGGTTCACCTTAGTGAATAACTTAATAATTAGTTGCTTGAAAACAAAATAATGTCTTTAACAGAAGCACACAGAAACCCAAAGAGATGATAGCTTACAGAGAATTATTAAAGAACAGATAAAATCTCATTCCTTTTCCCCACATGTCTCCACACACCAACTTAAATCCTCACCAACAAAGAAGAATCCAGGGGAATCATAAGAGAAGTATCTTTTTTGTCCTTGCTGAAGTAGTAGACAATTAACTTTTCCATCACTCATGCTTAGTGCCTGGAATCACCTCAAAGAGCTCCTTCCCACAGGAGCTCAACAACTGTGTGCATTCTAGCATTACAGCTCTAGTCCTGGCCACTTACAAGGGGGAATTACCCAGGCTGTGACTCCTGAGGTTCACTTATACTGATGCCTCAGAATTTTAACCTGAACCAACAAATGTGCACACATCCGTTATATATTGTAACTGGAATATGGGCATACATCTATTATATATTGCATTAAATATTGTGACTGGAATGCAAGCAGAGTGGAAATAAATGACAATCTAATCCCAACCCCATCATCATATAGATGAGGAGATTTAACCCATCATCTCAACCCATCATTGATTGATGAGACAGGTGATAAACAAATATCTGGTTGTGATCATAATTAAGCCATTTTTAGTGTTAGTGTGGAATGGAATGCTTAATCAGAAGTCACAGGATTGACCCATATTTGGACAGCTATCTGTGGACTTCTATATCTATGGACATCATATCCTAAACATCTATGCATATTATACAGTTCTGGATACTCAAGTCCCTTTAATAGAAAATTCTGAGACTTTGAGACACTGAATTTCTTGTCTGGTGAGACTGTTGTTCTTCTTCATATGGTAGAGTCTGCTGTAACACAGGGAATCTTTGCCAAGCCCTGGTTTTCCCTTATTTCCTGGCATCATAAATATCTTACCTGATCTTGTATTCTACTAGATCAGAGAGCCCAGTCTAAGTTCTCGTCCAACACCTGGATTAAACCTTTTTGTAGACATGCTATAATTCAACTTATTTTTATACATTTATTTTATCTCAATTCAAAATATAAATTAATGAAAAAAATTCAGAATGTAATTATTTAGAGTAATGAGGTTAAGCATTTCTTAGTATGTATGTGATACTATAAAATACTCATGGATGTGTGTTACTAAGGCTGTAATACACACTGATGGAGATGGCAAAATGAATAAACATTTGACTTATTCCTAAGGCCTTTATTTGTTGCTTTCTTGAAGTGAGATATTTTTAATTGGATTCTTATATGCCATTAAGGCATAGTTATTAATTGTAACAGTTCTTTTAAATTTCTTAAAGAAAGTAATTTGAAGATATTTTCAATATTCATCTTTGACTGATAATCATCTATGTCCTAAAATTATAATGCTAAATAAAAGTTTTCAGTATTCATTCTTTGAAAGAATAGACATTTAATTTAGAGTGAAGAGAATAAAACTCAGGGTGCTTTGCCATCTTTTTCAAATAAGAAACTGTGATGCTGGTTTTTTCTAATGCGTTGGAGAAAGGTTTCCTGGTTTACTTCCTTGTTGGTTTTCTTGTATGTTTGACATTGTCAACATTGATACCCACTGGATCTCTAAAGAAGCCAATTGTGAAGGGAGGCTGAACCAGTGTTTTAACTCTGGCATATACTTAAGTTTACTGAAAATATTATATGCTATCATTGACTATTCTTTAACTAGATAGCATTACTAAATGTACATGTTCAGAAATTATTTTGAAGACTGAACATCATAAAATAAGCTCTTTTAGACTACTATGTTCAATTCCAAAAGGAGTGGAATTATCAAGTAAATGGAATATTCTCATAATGAAATAGGAAATTTAGAAAGTGACTAAATTATACATAAATAAAATAGTTTTCAATAACCCTGTTTATGGGAAAATAGATCCAACATTTTTCCAAACTGTTTAAATTTCATATGACCTTTTAAAATTTGTCTATTTTTCAAAGTTTCCTTAAGTAATGTGTGTGTTTGTTAAGTAGATATTAAAAAGCTTTAAGCAAGATACAGAAGATTCTAAAAAGGGGGAGTAATATAGCATGCATTCAGAGCAGGGTCTTTGGAATATAGGACCTGACTTTGTCATTACATGGTGTGTGTTTTGAATAAAACTCATTTGCCCAATTGGTTATTCAGTAATGGGGGATAACAATAGTACCTATCTCATAATGTTGCAAAGAGGGTCACGTTAGAATGTCTTTAAAAAGCTTAGCACATTCAGCCTGGGCGAAGGAGTGAGACTCCAACTCAAAAAAAAAAAAAAAAAGAAAAGCTCAGCACATGGTCACAAACTACTGATTACTTTTATAATATCATTAACAATTTCATTGCTATTTAAGCCGAAGAAAAAGAAAAAATTTGGAACATTCCCATAATAAACTTTAATTTTTTTTAACAAATACATTTATGGCCAATTTATTTTTAATATGTAATTTAAACTCTTTAACAATTTTGTGAGGTTTGTGTTTTCCCATATGCAAAATTGATAGTTGTTTTTTTTAATCTAATCACCCAGTTACCAAATTTTAATACAAATAGCTATAAAAACATGATTCTTTCATATAGACACACACACACAAACATCATTTTTTCATTTTGCCCAGAAATTGAAGAAATGAAAAAACTGGGAGTTATTGGTTTTACCGTTTATAGATATGTTTTCCCATTTGCTCTGTGACTTTGAACAAATCTGTTTACTGCTCTGTGCCTCTGGGCCAGTCAGGGAGTTTTCAGCTGTAGACTAGGGGGGAAAAAACCCAAAACTTTGAGAATGTCTTCAACAAGAGCACACCAGAGCAGCTCCAGGATGGTTAATTCAGTAGTGACTCATGGATACTATCTAAGGTCTAAATTTTCTTCCCAACTGTTTCTTTTGCTATCCTCATTGTCTCAGTTTTCTTTTCTGTTTTTTTTTTCCTCATGCACACATGTTAGCTCTGCAGGGCCAGGCATTATTCAAAGACAACAAATTCCAGTAGATGGGGGGAATTGGCATGTCTTTTCTGTTGTATTCCTCTACTTTTCCAGCTATTTAAACTCTTTGGAATCGTTCTTACAACTCCACACCCTCAGTATCTCCCTGACATGGCATTGGTTAAAAACTAGGTCATATATCACCCCAAATCACTGGGAAGAGTAGAAAGTTTGCTTTCATTGGTTAAAGCAGGTTGAGATCGTCTGATTGGTTAGACTAATTAGGATTTACCTGTGAGTTGGAGGTGGTCTCTTTCCTGAAGGTTAGATAGTTGAGTCAAATTTTGTTTAGGGTTGAATAGACTTGGGTAGCAATGCAAAGTATCTGCTGAAACCATTAGCCTGTAAAATGGAGTAATTGTCAGTTCTATCTAGGTCACATTATTGAGGGTTTTTTTTACTTTATTTTATTACAAAGATGTGGGGCACAAGTCAGGATTAGGTATATAAGTAATGTATGTGCAGGTAAAGTTTGAGCCTCTAACTGGTCCTCACTTCCCCTGGTTTAGGATCAGGTATACTTTGTATTGTTATGTGCTCCCACTTTCTCCCTCCCCTGTCATTGTCCCGTGACTGCTTATCTCTCCCTTGTGCTATTGTGGTTAATGTTCAGGCCCCACGTATACATGTAGCATTTGGTTCTTTGTTTCTGTGATCGGTTGCTAAGAATGATTGTCTCCAGTTCTATCCAATCTGTTGAGGAGTCCATGATTTTGTCCTTCTTTATGGCTATGTAATATTCCATCATGTATATGTACCACATTTTCTTTATTCATTCTACTTTTGATGGGTAGTAGGGTTGGTTTCATGTTTTTGCAGCAATAACATGCATGTACAGGTATCTTTTTTGTAATGCAATTTCTATTCCTCCAGGTATAGTCCCAGGAGGAAGGTTGCTGGATTGTATGGGAGGTCAATTTCTAGTTTCTTTGGATATCACCACATTATTTTCCACAGAGGTTGGACTAGATTTCACTCCCAAAAACAGTGTATATGTGTCCCCTTTACTCCGCACTCATACCAGTTTCTGTTGCTTTTTTATTTATTAATGATGGCCATCCTTTCTAGGGTAAGGTGATACCTCACTGTGGTTTTGATTTATATTTCTCTGATGATTAGTGAGGCTGAGTATTTTTTTATGTGTCTGTTGGCTGCTTGTACATCTTCTTTTGAGAAGTGTCTGTTTATGTCTTCTGCCCATTTTTTAATATGGCTGTTTGATTTTTTTTTCCCTTTCAGCTCGTTTGAGTTCCTTGTAGATCCTGGATATAAGGCCCTTGTCAGATACTTAATTAGCAAATATATTTTCCCATTCTGTGGGTTGTCTCCTGGCTTACTT
>CAUYQG010200716.1:0-20805 GCA_963574415.1 Tarsius wallacei | reverse complement strand
CGCCCCGGCCCGGAGCGCCGCGCGCCCGCCCGCCCGCCGCCCGCCGCCCGCCCGGCGCGCGCCCCAACTCCGGCTCGGTCCGCGGCTGCTCCGCGCCGCCCGCCGCTCGCCGCCCGCCGGAGCCTCGCCGGCCCTCCCCGCCATGGCCCGGGCCCCCCGGCCCGCCGCCCACCGCCCGCCACCCCCCGCGCCCCGGGGGCTCAGCTGATCCCGAATTGGCGGGGGGTGGAGGGGAGGCTGGCGGGGCCGGGGTCCCTCTCAGTTGCCGGCTTCCGGGGGGACGCGTCGCCGCCGCGCCTCTAACCTGGACGACCCCCCGCGGCCGGGCCACGTCCATGCCAAGGTAGGTGGGGGTGGGGTGGGGGTGGGGGTGGGGGTGGGGGAGGCGGGCGGGCTCGGCTCCCATGCCAGTTTCTTGGCGCGTCGGCTTCTTTCTTGAGCGGAGGCGGTCGTGCATTTCTTTCTGGGGGCCGAGCCCCCCACGCACGCGAGCCCGCCGGGGGGACCCCCATCCCGTGCCGGGGGGCAGTGCCTTGGGAGGAAGGACAGGAAACTTTGACCGGTCCCCTCTCCAAGGCCATGAAAGTTCTCTCGGTGCCAACACTGAAGCCGGCTGAGCCAGCGCTGCAGAAATTTATTCAACAAGTCAGGCTGCCGGCCGGGGCCCGGGCGGGCCGTCCGTGTGTCCGTGCGGCCGTCGCTCCGCTGCTGCGGCTCTGCGGCCAGCTGGGCCAGAGCTGGGGCCAGCGTCGGGGGGCTGAGCCGGGAGCGTCGGCCGGGGAAGGTGGCCCCGGGGGGATCGGATGGGGGAATCCCGGGCACGGTTTAACTTTCCTCGAGGCCGGGGCTCTGGGGCCCCCTGCCTTGGCCAGCACCCCAGCCAGCTCGAGGCGGCGCTGCCCAAAGCCAGGCCAGGGTCGGAGCTGGGACTCTAGGGGGTAAAAGGAATCCTCAGCAGCACGAAGCTGGTTATATAATGAGTGTTTATGATGATTGGGTGTTAATTGTCTGCTGAATGGTGTGTGTGGGGGATGTGAGGGCCAAAAGGCTGGGAGAGGAGGGAGGCCTCTTCTGGGGGAGGTTATGGTGCCTGGGGGAGGGGGCTCTTGGAGGATCCCAGGCTGAGGCCGTCAGCCCCTCTGCTGTGTCTTTCTTCCCCTTCAGGGTCTGGGGGCTCCTGAACTGAGGACCAGATTGGGGTCTGAGGAGACCCCTGAGCTGTATTCTGGTTCTGTGTCCTGCGGCCAGGTGTGTGTGTGTGTGTGTGTGTGTGTGTGTGTGTGTGTGTGTGTGAGAGAGAGAGAGAGAGAGAGAGAGAGAGAGAGAGAGAGAAAGAGAGAGAGACAGAGACAGAGACAGAGAGAGGCGAGCGCAGGAGAGCACTGGAGTGGGCCTGCGTGTGTCTGTGTGGTGTGATGGGGTCTGAATCGCCATGTGAGGGCATCCTTGGCTGGCGTGCTCAGGTTGGCTTGAGCAGCCGTCAGTCTGTCCTTCTGTCTCTCGCTGCCTGGGGGATTCACCCAGCAGACACTGGTACCACCTCGAGGCTAGGATGCTGTGAGGACAGTGGTGTGGGTGTGTGGGTTGGCCCGGGAGACGGGCTTGGTCCCGGAGTGTGGGCCCCAGTCCTCAGGCCGTGCTAACACGGGTCACCTCCTGGATCAGTGGCTCCCCTCAGTACCGAGGACTCGCTTCAGAAACTCTTGTCCACCCTTCCGGACAAACTTTCAGTCCGGTTCCAGGATTCGGGGCTGGGCTGGGGATTGGGCAGGGAGTCTAGAGACCTCCCAGATCCCTTCAGGGGATGCCAGCGGGGGCGACACGTCTGGACAGGACCGGGTGACACTGAGCAAGGACCAAGTTGGGGGCTGCAGTGGGGTTGGAAGAGGACGAGGGAAGTGCACACCGTGTCCCCCGCTCTTCCTTCCTGGCCGCTCAGACCGTATGAGAGGCCTGGGCAAGGGGCTGCAGGCCTGGCTGAAGGCCCCTCCCCTTCCTTTGGCCAAGGTCGTCCCCATTCCTGCCTGCCCACCCTGCATGCCTCCTCCCTTCCCCCACCCCCATTCCAGGCCCTTCCGAGGGGGTTGGTGCCGAGAGGGCATCTTCCAGACCCACCAGGGGGCGCCAGGCAGGCCTCAAATCCCCGCTGACTCTCCTTGACCTTGGGTAGCCAGGTGGGGGCGGAAGTTGCTGCCGCCGTCTCCCACCCTCTCTCAGCGTCTCTAGACTCCTGTCCCCTGTCCTTCCTGAGCTCACAGCCCAGTTTCACGAACTGCAGCCTCGGGGTTCTGGACCCAGATCCCCACCCTGAGCTCGTGAGGGTCACAGCCCCCGACTCCCCTCTCCCAGTCTCCTGCTCCTCTGCTCGCTCCACCACCTCCACCCCGCACGCCATGTGTGGCTCTGCTGGGCCTCAGCCCTCGGAAAGGGGCTCCCGGGCCAGTCTGTTTCTGGGCACCGCTCTGTCCCTCCCCCACCCTCGTGGGCGCCCGCCCCAGCAGTTCCTAGCGCTTTCCAAGGTAACGAAGGAAACAGGCTCTTGATTTGCGTGTGTCTCCCCTTGGACTGCCTTGTTCTCTGATTTCCCAGCCCCCAGCTTGAGGTGTCAAAAACTGTCTGAAAGAGGGGCTCTGGCCTGGATCTCTCTGGGGATCCAGAGAGACCCCTCTGGGCCACAGGCAGAGCAGGCCTCCCACCCCTCCTCCTCCCCCCTCCCTTACCTCCCTCCTCTTCCTCACTTGCCCCTCTTCCCACTTCTTTCTGACCCTTCCCTCCTTCCTGTTTTTTCTGCACAATGTATTTCGTGTTCACAGGATGTGCCCCTGCCTTAACGCCCTCGTCGACCCTGTGCCCCCAGGAGTCCTGGGGCTGTCTGGGGGCTCCGACAGCCCAGGGAGCTGTGTGTGCCCTGCACCACTGCGAGTGTGTGGTCTGTGGATCTCTGTGAATGAGTGTGGGGGGTCTGAGGTCCGTGGATCTATGGGTGTGTATGTGTCTGTGAGTGTGTGGATGAGTGGATTCACAGGTCTGTGGGTCTGTTGGGTCTTAGGTCTGTGGATCCGTGGGTCTGTAGATTCATGGGTCCATGGGCCCATGGGTCTTCAGGTCTGTGGGGCTATCGATCCTGATATCCCCCTCATGCCCACTCTACGGAGGGAAGAAAACAAATCTGATGTTCTGAGTTCCTTTTCTCTCTAATGTTTATTCAGCACCTACTGTGTTTCCAGCCCTGTTCCGGTCACTGGGGACACAGCAGGGAACACACAGAAACCTGCCCTCTTGGAGCTTCTGCACCTGTGGGGAGGGCCCAGGCCTCCCCTACCAGGTGCTCTGTGGGAACACGGCCATGAGTCCTTGTTTCTCCTCATGTCCTGGGAATGGAGAACAGGAACTGTGCTTGTGTGTGAGGGGTGTGGGTCGTGGAGGCCTTTGCACAAGGTGTTCAGACACCCTCGAGCAGGTGCTGGGAGCTTTGGGGCTCCTTGGGCAGCAGAGGAGAATAAGGAAGTGTTTCTTAGGGTGGAGGTTCTGCAGAGGCTATAGACTCCTCGGGGAGTCCAGTGCAAACCTGGGCCTGCTTCGCAGACCTTCTCCCCCATCTCCGAGGCTCGCCCCTGCCGGCTGCCCCCTCCTCCTGGACTCTGGCTGATGATGCTTTTTTTTTTTTGAGTCAGGGTCTTACTCGGTCACCCATGCTGGAGTGCAGTGGCACAATCGTAGCTCACCACAGCCTTGACCTCCTGGGTTCAGGTGATACTTCGGCCTCAACCTAGAACTAGGAAGGTAGAGAGTTCTCCCTTGGGCTAAGGAGTACGTCTATCACACAAGAGCTTCAGAAGAATCTGAGGTGTTTTCTTCCTGGAAAAGAGTTCTCTTAATAAGGGGGCAAGAACTCTCGCCTAGATAGCTTTCCTACGGTCTTGAGTTTATGATTTTTGCATGTCCTTATTAGAATGTCCTTATTCATTAGAGATTTTCATTTATTTTTAATTTAGCTTTTCCATATTAATACATTCTGCATCCCACACATGGCTTGATGAATATCAAAGGAGCGCTGTCGTCCTAGGAAGGGGATGGCAGATATGCAGTTATCTAATAAATTAAAAACTTTAGGAGTAGTTAAAATACCAACCTTCATGTTGAGTTAGTTTTCTGTATTAGAAATATGGGTCAGGCTGGGTGCGGTGGCTCAAGCCTGTAATCCCAGCACTTTGGGAGGCTGAGGTGAGAGGATTGCCTGAGCACAGCCTGGGCAATTTCATGAGACCTCATCTCTACAATTTAAAAAATCAAAAAATTAGCCAGGCATGGTAGCGCATGCCTGTTGCTCTGGCTACTTGGAAGGCTGAGGCAGAAGGATTGCCGGAGCCCAGCAGGTCAACTATGGGATGGCTTGTGAGCGTGCTATTGCATTCCAGCCTGGGTGACAGAGTAAGACTCTGACTCAAAAAAAGAAAAAAGGAAGAAATATGGATTAAGAAAAAAAAAAAAAGCTAAGAAGAAAGATATAAAAGAAATCCTGACTGGGTGTAGTAGCTCATACCTATTATCCCAGCACTTTAGGAGGCTGAGGTGAGAGGATCGCTTGAGCCCAGGAGTTCAAGACCAGCCTGGTCAACATAGCTAGACCTTGTCTCCACAAAAAACCAGCTGGGTGTGGTGGTGTGTGGCTGTAGTCTCAGCTATTTGGGAGGCTAAGGCGGAAGGATCACCTGAGCCCTGGAGTTGGATGCTGTGGAATGCAGCAGTCGTGCCACTGCACTTCAGCCTGGGCACCAGAATGAGACCTCAACTGAAAAAAAAACCGAAAAGAAATCTGATGTTAGAAGACAATTGCCTATGGCAAAATGGGGACAACAGGGTATAAAACAAACAACAACAATGATATCAGCTACTATTTTTTGAAGACCCAGCATGCGAAGGGCACTGTGCATCATTTCATGCAATTCTCCAATCATCTCGACAAAGATAAATAAACGGAGGCTTAGGTAAGACAGATAACTTGTCCCAGATTATACACCTGGTAAGCGTTAGAGCTTGCATTAAAAGCCAAGCCAACTTTATGCCACAACTTCTGCTTCTTAGCTGCCATCCAGGCAAAAATGGCAACCATCCTACACACACACCACTCCTTGGCCCCGAGACATGGCAGATGTCACTACTGATCATGGCCTCTTTTGCTCTGGTCCCAGCTCACAATCCTCAACAGTGTATCTCTCTTGACAACTCTAATCCGTTGGAAGTGATTGGATCATGGCTATCCCTCTATGCTGCCTCTTTCTTGGTGACAAACCATTTTTTCTTTTTTTTTTTTTTTGCTATAGGCAGAGTAGGAAGCAGATCTCTTTTGGCACCTGCTAAAGATGTAGATGCCTGAGCCTGTACTTTTTCTTCCTCTGTAAATGATTTTTGAAAAGAAATTTTGAGATATCACATTCAACAATGCGAAAAAGGAAGATGGTAGTGTATGATTTATCACAAAACAGCCATGGAACTATCACTCAGGTCAAGAAATAGAACATCACAAGCTCCAAAGACGCTCCAGTCACCCCCCACGCCAGAATAGTCACTCTATTACACTTCAGTAACAAGTTAATATGTCATTCACCACATTAACTAATTAATTAATTGATTGATTGATTGATTTCTTTGAGTTGCAGTCTCACCCCGTCACCCAGCTTGGAGTGCAGTGGCATGCTCGTGGCCATCCCAGCGTCAACCTGCTGGGCTCCAGCGATCCTTCCGCCTCAGCCTTTCCAAGCAGCCGGAACTACAGGTACGTGCTACCATGCCCAGCTTATTTTTGCTTTTTATTTTTTGTAGAGACGAGGTCTCCCTAAGTGGCCCAGGCGGGTCTCGAACCCAGGGGCTCAAGCAATCCACTCACCTCGGCCTTCCAAAGTGCTGAGATTACAGGCTGAGCCACTGAGCCTGGTCCACCACATTAATTTAAGAAACCATGAGCCTATCTATAAAAGTAGAAGAAAAATTTCATAAAATTCAGCACCCGTGTATTCCCCAATCTCTGACATTCTTTTCTGCATCACTCATTCTTGGGATTTTCTGTGCTTGATTATCTGTATTCCCCCACCCCACCCCATAATTCTGTTTTCAGCTGTGCCAAGTCTTATTTAAATCCATTCAATGCATTTTTCACTTTAGCGATTATATTTTTTATTTCTAAAATTTGTATCTGGTTCTTTTCCACATCTTCTGGCTCTTTGGAAAATTATCAATCTTGTCTCTGATCTCTTTGAATATAGTAAATACCGTTACTTTCAATTCTAATTCTGGATCTCCTGTGGTTCTGTTTCTATGATCTATAGTTTCTGCTCATTTTCATTCATGTTATTTTCTCTCCTTGTGCAGCTAGCTATTTTGTATTGTGAATTAGACCTTATTTCCACAAAACTGTCTAGGGAAATAATGAGACCTTTGATGTTGTTATCATCTCCAGAGAGAATTCACATTTGTTTCTATCAGGCATCTTTTCCAAGTTTCAGAAAAGAGAAAATTTAGAATTTTTCTCAATTAGATCTACCATTGCTAATTGTCTTCAGTAGAGGACAGTTGATCCAAATGATTTCATCTGTCATTTCTGAGAGCAAAAGTGGCCCGCACTTCTTAAGGGAGAAACTACCTAGGGGAGTCTCCCCAACATAGTTTTTCTTGCCACTCCAGCCCCCAAAACCAGACAACTGTTCTTTGAATGCAAGGACATGTTCTGTCTAGAGGACCAGAACATCTCTGCCAAACTCTCTTAATGCCAGACCCTGGACAGAGCTTCTTGGAGCGAAGTTTCTGGGGACTGCCTGTATGCAGAGTGACATACCAGATAAGGTCAAACAGGAGAGAATGGTGCTTTGGTTGTATACATGTAGATTCTTACAGACTCTTCCTTTCTTCAAAAATGTACAAAAGGTACAGCTTTTGGGAGAACTGTAAAATATCTCCATGGTTGGTGGCAAATGAGATTAACTCACTACAGAGTTATCAGGCTGGATGAGCTACTAAGATATTCCCGATTATAGCTCTCTAATTATTTTTTTTCCTGACAAATTCCATTATACCCAAGCATCAGCTTTCTCCTCCCTGGCTGTTCTTGAATGGAGAGCAACCAAAAACCAAATTTGTTCATTGCTGCCAGCTTATGGTGATTCTGTACCATAAGTTAATCTTTCTATCCAACTCAAGCAAAATGCCTTTAGGATCCCAGACTTACTTATATTCTAAGAAAAACAGTGGCTCAAACCATTATTGCATCAACAGGGACTTTGGCACAGATCAAATTTTCTACAGCGGGGGAAATCTCCAAACATTATGTTTAGTCTCAAAAACACATATTTTTTTAATGCAGTGGAAAAAATAACAGGCTATTTTCTCTTCTGCTATTGACAGCTGTGTGACCTTGACAAGTCATATCACCTTTTGTGTCCAGATTTCAATATCTTTAAAATGACATTGGGCAAGAAAGACCACTCTAACTCTAACATTTGCTGGGTTGTTATTTTCCAAACACCTTAAGAAAAATTCTAGTACCTTTCTTTCCTCCACCTACTACTAAGCCTTATACACAGTAAATTTTTAACAAATGTATGACATATGAACTATAACATTTATTATATAGCATTATATATAACATGTATACATGTGGGGAATACCTTACATCTGCTAAGATCATTATTGTTCTTTTTGTGATTTAAAAATCAAGTACACTTCCATTTCCAGCCATTTTGGAGCAACTGGTACCAGACTAGCCCTTTCACAATAAATATTTTAAAAAACTGAACAAAAATAGAATAGGCAACCGTTTTTGTAAAGTGGCCATGAACCAGCACAGGAGTATAATCTCTCAAGAACTGAAACTCATGGTATGAACACTACGATTGTCTTGGTTCTCTGGCTGAGAACAATTTTCAGACTGCATCACAAAGAGCTATAGTCCAAGCATACCACTGCAGTCCTACTGATCTGGGAAGGCAGAGATAAGGTCAGAATTTGGGCCGCTGAAATGGTTGTGGTGGGATAGCAGAGAGGAAACAGCTAGGTAAATGGGACCCCGGAAGTTTGTGTAGAGGTCACCTGTGTGTTCATGGCTTAGGGCTGAGTTATATTTATGCAGGGTGAAACCACTGTATAACCCCCGGATAGTATCTGCTGGGGTGGAGAGCAGAATAGAGATAATATAGGTTAATCAGTGCCGGGGAAAAAGCAGTGTCAGGAGGTTGGAGCTCTAGCCCTGCCACGGTGGAATGATCTAGTCAACATCTCATTAACACCCTGGGCAACTGATTCATATGCCAGAGAGGGCACGCCTTAGGAGTAAGGATCTTACTCTAGAGTGAACCTCTCTAGACCCATCCTGTCAAAGCCTAAAACCAAACTCTGACATACTCTGTAAGGGTAATAGAATTTTGAGGTTGAGGGCTTGGGTTTTCAGTGGGTCTGCACCAATGAGCATAAAACCAAGTCCACACAAGTTCATGGCGATCAACCAGAGAATGAACTGCTTGATGAAGAACCAGCACTCAGGAAGATGATAAAAATCTCTACAAAGTATTATCCATGATTCTAGCATTCAATTTAAAAAATCACTAGATATAGAAATCAAAGAGAAAATGTAATAGCCAAGAAAAAAACAGTCAGGAGGAAACAGAAAATGAGGTAGTTCAGATGTTGGATTTAGTAGACAAGGATTTTAAGACTACTGTTAGATGTTTATAATATTTATATGTGTATTTAAAGACTAGAAGGAAAATATATTCAATGAAATAAATGAGTATATGGTCCAAAAGAAGGAACAGATTGGGAATTCCGCAGCTAAATGGAAATCATAAAAAGCAACCAAGTGAAAATTCCATAACTGAAAAGTAACGGAAATGAAAAATTCACCAAATAGGCTTAATGAAGACGCAGACAGCAGAGGATCAAACAAGTGAACTGAAAGAGTAGTCAACAAAAATGATCCAATCTGTGGAACACAGAGAATAAAAAGACTACAGAAAACTAAACAAACTCTCCAGGACCAATGAGGTAATACATACATATACGTATGTGTAATAGAGGTCCCAGAAAGAGAAAAGTGAGATTACGGCAGAAAAAACAAAAACAAAAACAAGCTGAAGAACTAATGGTCCCAAAATCTCCTGAGAAGCTCAGTAAACTCCAAGCAGGACAAATATACTGAAAAATCACAATGAGGCACATCATAGTGAAACTGCTGAGGACCAAAATAAAAACATAATCTTAAAAGAAGTCAGCAAAAGAAGAAACATTATGTACAAGGGTACCATGATCATAACAACAATGACTTCTCATCAGAGACAATGAAGGTTTCTCATCAGAGACAGGAGAAACTTAAAAGAACATCTTATAAGTTCTGAAGGAAAAACAAAACATGTCAACCAAGAATTCTATACCCAGCAAAAGTATTATTCCAAAAGAGAATGAATAAAACTATTTTCAGATGAATGAAAGCTGAGATAATTCACCCACAAAAGACCTACATTACAGAAACGCTATGGGATATGCATCTGGGTGCAGGGAAAAGATATCAGAAGGAACCTTGGCTCCACAGCAAGGAGTTGAAACACTAGAAACAGTAACTAAGCGGGAAAATATGAAAGACTGTGTCTTATATTTTTTTATAATCTTCTTAAACGACAACTGATTATTTAAAGTTAAAGTAATAACATTGTAGGGTGAGGCTGATAATGTATGTATTAGTAAGAAATGTGTAACCATCACATAGGACAGGGGGTTGGATACATGAAATTATACTATTGTAAGGCTGTTTCATTTGTGACTGCACACTTAAAGTGAGTGAATTTCACAGAATATAAATGATGCTTCAAGAAAGTTATTTTACAAAATCAAGAGTAGAAGGCCCTGTTCCTCTAATCAGTCCACCCGAGAGCCTGAGATAGGTAGGTAGGGATTCGGACCCATAGGAATACTAGAGGCTAATTATTGGTGAATGCTTCCTATGTGTTGAGCACAATTATAATGCATTGCAAGCATTTACTTATATAATCCTCACAACAACGCCATGAAGTAGGTGCAATTTTAACCCTTGTTGTACAGATCAGGCGCATAGCTAATGAACGGTGGCTCTGGGAATTTGAACCTGGGGGGTGAGGCTCCACCATTTATATCCTTCACCGCTAGCTGTCATGAATCAGCATGAAAGAATGAACCAAGAACAAGTACATGGGCCTCACGTTCTGTGTATCGATCACTTCACAGGACACTGACCTCACTGTATCTTCATTTCATTCTCCCCTCATTTTTCTTTCCAACGTTTAAAAAGCACGGGTCACTTCTAAGCCTACGTGCCTTTATTATCACCATTATTTTTCATCAGTCACCTTGGCTGTGATTTGATGTTTGGGGATCTCCAGGGAGGGGCCAGGCACAAAAGAGAATCAAACATGGAGCCTTCTGAGTTTAAGAAGCTTGCCTGTCTCTTGTGATTTTTATACCACCTGCCATGGTCCTGGTCCCATGGTGAGTGCTTAATAAAGATCTGCCGGCTGGGTTAGGTGGCTCAGCCTGTAATCCAAGCATTTTGGGAGGCTGAGGCAAGTGGATTGCCTGAGCCTGTGGGTTCGAGACCAGCCCAGACAACGTGGTGAGACCTCATCTCTACAATAAAATAAAATAAAAAATCAGCCGGGCGTGGTAGCACGCGCCTGTAGTTCTGACTACTTGGAAGGCTGAGGTAGAAGGATCAACGGAGCCCAGCAAATCAATGCTGGGGTGGCCGTGAGCATGCCACTGCACTCCAGTCTGGGCAACAGAGTAAGACTCCAGTTCAAAAAAGAAATAAATGAATAAAAAACCAAACAAATAAATAAATACCTGAAGACTGACTTATTTTAGGATCCAATTCTCCCACCTCTGGACGGTCTGACTGGTATTGTATTGGGAGTGGAGGAATCTGTCCAAAGTCACACTGTGTCAATGACACCTTAGTTCTGGCATTAGTGGTTACAGAAGAAATTCTCAGGTCACTGCTATTCTCTCTCATCGAAGCCCAGAATGACAATGCTCAGAGGTATTTTGGAGCTAATACGGTTTAAGTTTAATCTTCTCACTTCACAGAGAGGAAGCTGAAGGTCAGAGGTTAAACAATAAAGTCACACAGCTGGCCAGACTCAGCTCCCTGGTCTGGCACCAGCAGGCCAGAGTGCCTCCCACTTCATCACAAGTCCCAAGGTGGCAATGACACCATTTTTCATTAGCCCCTGTCGCCCAAGGGGTTTATAAACCCTGGAACATAAATAAACCGACACCCAAACTAACAACTGTCCTCAATCTGTACAGCCAGACAGGGCACCCTGCAGCCTGGAAGCAATGTACTTCCTGTCTGAGAGGGACGCTGTGCTCTCTTCCAGACAATAGAGACCTAAGTCCTGGAGGGAGTTATCCCCCACTGGAAAATAGACCGAAACCATCTCTGTTCATTAATCTGGGAAAAGCCCTTGGGGCTGTATCTGCCCATCTATAAATTAAGGATAATGTCCCTGCCTTTCTGAGCCACTGGGCCGATTAATCAGCTAATCAAGCTCTTTGAGTCCGAAAGGCCCATCCTGATACCCAATATTGCTTTCAGTTGGTGGTAACCCTAACATTTATCACTGTCTACATTTTGTTCTTAGATCAAAAAGAGACATTTTCCCGACTTGAGGAATGTCTGTGTACTTTGATAAATATGAGGCATTACTATGTGACTGTATGCAATTCTTTGTCATCATTGTTTTCTTACTCTGCTGTATCTGGAACACCAAATGATAGAGATTTTCCCAGTTCAGTCACATGCTGTTATTGATATTCAGTGACCTCTCAGTAAAATTCTGACAGCAGAGACAGGGACTTTTGAAATATGCTTGTTGTGTAAATCAACCCAGTCCATCACATTTGAGTCATCTTTCTTTTCTCACTACCTGAGGTTGTTGCTCATTACAATCCAGAAAGTCTCTCTTCAAGAGGGCTTTGTTTCTAGAAGCTTTACAGGTAAAATCTCATCCTTATCCATGGAGCTTTACAGGTAAAATATTAGGGGGATTTATGGGTGAAAACTCATCTTTATCTGTGACATTCCTAACATTAACCCCACTTCGTAGGTTGATAAAGTGAGGCAAAACATGAAGCAAGGGAACTGAGAAGTCAGCAGCAGAGCCAGGACTGTGACTGTGCCCTTGAATTCCTGGTCCAGGAGTCCTTCAGAGCCACCTGGAAGGGACGGGGGGACAAGAGTGGCCTAATCGGAGGAGAGAGGCGGGCAGCAGGAAACACCGTCCACATTGGAAGATCACGAATCACCTCAGGGCCACGTGGAAAGGACGGGCATCTACTACCAGCTGCCACGGGCATGGAGGGTGCTGGGGGACCGGGGCCGGGTGTGCGGGGTTCTTGTCTCAATTCTAGTTCTGCTTCTGAGAGGTGAGGCATGCCAACACTGCACAGCAAAGCAGCATTTGTCGAGGGGGAAAGCCAGCCTGTCTGGAACATGATGAGGATGTGCTGCGTCTAGCTGTCCTCCAGAGGGCCCTGCTCCACCTGGGGACCGCTAGCCCAGGGCCGCCCCAGGCAGGAAGGGGGAGCGAGCAGCCCCTCCCTCCTCGGGTGATGCTTGGGAGGCGCCTGTGAGCCCCAAAGTCTGCACAGAACTGGAGGACTCCTGGGTGATCATGATCAGATCACATAGGAATCAAGGGTCCTGGCTGCCTGCCGTCGGCTAGCTCTGTGACCTTGAGAAAGCCATTTCACCTGTCTGGCTGCAGCGCTGCTTATCTGTAGGAAGGAAACTTGGTTGGACCAGACTGGTCAGTCCCGCCCTGCTCAGACATTCGGATTTGGGAAGAGGGCCAGGAGATGCATGTAGGGGACGAGGTTTCATCGCTTCCTGTTTCGGTGAACGAAGTGGTAGAAAAAGGGCCCAGGAGATGCTGCAGGAAGGATCTCCGGGCAGGTGGTGGGACCAGGTGGACTCTGGCCTGTGGGAAGGAGAGATCGGGATGGCCCGAAGGGTGGCCCTCTGCACAGGCCCCGTCCTTGCAAGTAGCCTTGTGGGTGTCCCTTGTTTTGGTTTAAGGTCCTAGGGCATGTAAGTCCCCTTTAGAACAAGAGGGATGGAATGGCAGAGGAGGCAAAACAGAACGTGAGGGGAGAAAGAAGGTCGAGTGCAAGGAAATGAGAGGGGGTGAAAGCAGAGGGGGGAGAGGCAGGGAATCTGCAAGGGGCGGGTCTCAGCTGGTGCAGGGGTGATGAGCCCGAGGGAGGAGGGAGGGGACACAGAGGTCAGCCAGTTCAGGTCCTTCAAGTTCCAGGTGTGGGACACAGGTCCAGAGGGAGGACGAGACTGCCCAAGGTCATTGAGCTGGTGCGGGTCAACACAGAGCTAGTCTGGGTCCTCTTCCCACGCAGGCTTGTGCTCTGTCATCCTGGGGGCACCTTAGGGGTTAACTCACATTAACCAGGATTAAAGGGAAGTCTGGGAAGATGAAGACACAGGCACTGGGAAAAGAGAATGGATGGGAGTGAGGCAGTGTGGATTTGAGTCTCTGCTCTGACTCGGGCATCTTCTCTGGGACACCAAGATATGCCAGTTTCAGGAGCTGAGTTACATGACTTGGGATATCTGTTCTAGACAGACTTTCCCCCATCAAATCTAGACTGGGGTGGGGGGAGGTATCCTTGAACACAAGCAGGGGTCACAAGCTGCTTGCCAGGACCATGCCTGGTGATAGTTCCCCGTTGTGCACAGAGTGACATCCGCCTGGGCCAGGAAACACTTTCCCAGGCGCTGTGATGGGGACGGCAGATCCGCTGTGGCTCGACTTACCAAGAGCAAATTTCAGACAGGATGGCATGACTGCCTTTAAACCATCAAAGTGTGAAAACACTCAGATCAGTTGTTTTTAGGAGCTCGAATATGCCCACAATGGGTCTCATTAACGGGCAAGCGTTTGCTAATCAGTGTGGCTGGTTTCACAGTTATAAACCCCAGGAGGAGAGAACCCATTCTGGGAGAAAAACCACATAGCAAGATGAGTGTGGTTCATCTGGGGACTCGGGCATTCAGGTGATTTTTCAACTTTTACAGCAGGAATTTTTAAGTCCAGGATTCATCCCACCGATAACAATTTTTAGCAAGTGTTTGGTGTCGCGTAGTGTCAGGTCATCTGGCAGAGTGCTCAGGACAGAGGCCCCAGTCTAGGTCTCCAGGATGGAGGTCATGCAGGGTGGGAGGGAGCAGTGGTGGCTTTGGTCTGGCTCTGACCGCAGCTCTGTCACCGGGCAGCCGAGTCCAGCGTAGGCTCATGAACCTCCCTGGAATTCAAGGTCCACTGTCAGTTCTGACACACTTTAGTAGTTTTCTAAGACATTTCGCTGTCTCTGCAGTGCAGCCTAACTGACAGGGAACACCAGTGACCTGTTTAGAAAACTGCCTCTTGATAAAGAAAATGTTCACACACACACCATGGAATAGTATGCAGCCATAAAAAAGAATGAAATCATATCCTTTGCAGCAATATGGTTGGAGCTGGTGGAGACCATCCTCCTAAGTGAACTGATTCAGAAACAACCCAAACACATGTGCTCCCTATACGTGGGAGCCAAACGGTCACAAAGATGGAAGTAATAGACACCGGGGACACCAAGAAGTGGGGGGAGGTGAGGAGAGGGGGTTCAGGTTCGGAAATTACCTAGGGGGTACAATGTTCACTATCTGAGGAATGGGCCACCCAAGACCCAGTTCCCAACACTCTACAACATGTGCCATCCAGGACCCAGCTGGGTACTGTTTACTTCCTGGGGAGTTTCTCTCCTGGCTCTCACTATCTACATACCTCCTTCTCTATAGCAGGATTGGTGCACACACAGACCTGTACACAGGCCGGGACTGACCTGCATTGGAGATCTGAACAAATGAGGTTTGCATCCCCCAATGTCATTCTGCCTCCAACCTTAACTCTTCTACATCAAGGCCTCAAGGGTCCTCTCCAACACTTCCTCCTCTACAAAACTGTTCCAGACTCCCACATCTTGGCCCTGTAAACGCTCCCCTTAAACCCATTTCATCGTCTACACCATAGGTCCCCAACCTCTGGTGCCGGTCCGTGGCCTGTTAGGAACCAAGCCACGTAGCAGGAGGTGAGTGGCAGGTACCTCCTTTGTTTAATAACAAGCTCTATTTACAATCGCTCCTCATTGCTTGCATTACTGCCTGAGCTCTGTCTTCTGTCAGATCAGCGGAGGCATCAGATTCTCATAGGAGCAGCAACCCTATTGTGAACTGCTCGTGCAAGGGATCTAGGTTGCACACTCCTTATGGGAATCGAATGCCTGATGATTTGAGGTGGAGCTGAGGGGGTGATGCTAGCTCTGGGGAGCGGCTGCTGCAAATACAGATTAACGTTAGCAGTGAGGTTTGACTGCACATCCCTCACTCCTGTCCGTGGAAAAATTATCTTCCATGAAACCAGTCCTTGATGCCAAAAAGGGTGGGGATCGCTGATCTGTACTATACACGTCAATAACATATACATACTTCTCTGGTATTTTTTTTTATGATTTAACTCTTGAATAGTCTTTATCTTTTAAAGCAAACCTGTTGTCTTTTGATAGTGATCTTTTCATCCACTTTTATTCTACTAATACAATATAATATGCAATAACGACCCCATAACTGAGCATTCACTCTTTTTTTTTTTTTTTTTTTGAGTTGGAGTCTCACTCTGTCGCCCAGACTGGAGTGCAGTGGCCGCTCCCGGCCACCGCAGCCTCGACCTGCTGGGCTCCGGCGATCCTCCCGCCTCGGCCTTCCAAGTAGCTGGAACTACAGGCGCGCGCTACCACGCTTGGCTAATTTTTTGATTGACTGTAGAGTTGAGGTCTCGCCAAGTTGCCCAGGTGGGTCTTGAACCCGGAGGCTCAGGCAATCCACTCACCTCAGCCTCCCAAGGCGAGCATTCACTCTTAAGCAAGACACCACGGAAATGCTCTGCATGCGTGGACTCATTTGGTCTTTCCGACAACATATGAAATAGGTTCTGTTATTATTCCTGTTTTCCAGATGAGGAGATGAAGCGCAGAGACGATTCGTAGCTTTCCCAAGGTCAGACAGGGAGTAACTGGCAGAAGTCAGCAGTCTGATGGAATTCATGTTCAATACCACCATCTCTTGAGTCTTCCCAGGCCTGCTATATGGTATTCACTCAACAGATATTTGTCAACCGACAGGTGCTGGTTTGTTTGCAGGAAACAGTTCTCACTGAGCAAAGAAAACTCGAAGACCCTGACCTCTCCGCATACAGGGTTCTCAGCGCTCCTCACCTCTCAAGAAGCAAACCTTTGTTTAATAACTAGTTGGTTTCTATTCTTTGTACTTCCAGAAATAAGAAATAACACTTTTTTGTGGTTGTTACTGCGCGCCACCATGCTCGGCTTTTTTTTGATTTTTTGTAGAGATGAGGTCTCACTCACTATGTTGCCTAGGCTGATCTCGAACTCCTGAGCTCAAACGATCTTCCTGCCTCAGCCTCCCCAAGTGCTACAGGGCTCAAAATAACACTTTTAACTGAGAAAGGGACATCTTGAAAGAGCTAATCTTATACAGATTCACAGGTTAGGGGGAAAAGTACCCCTTGAAAAGTCTCAAATGCATTCAAGTGTCTTGACAGATGGGAGTGTACCCTGTCCCCTTCTGTGTCCTCTGTGCCTAGCTTAGAACTCAGCTCACAGACCGTGCTTGATAAACGTTTGGGGTGAGCGGAGGATGTCCTCCAAGGCCTGTGCTGGTCTCGGATGGAGGTGACTGCTCAATCCTCTTCATCATCAGAACAAATCTAGGCTGCTCCAGGTTTTCATCAAAGACCTCACGAATCTGCAAGACACTATCTCGCCTCCATCTGTCTGCTCGCTTTCTTTCATCCACTTCTGAAAGATCTCCAGAAGGCATATGGGATTATATGGAAAGGAGGAAATGACCCCTTGCTTACTGTTTAACGAGCAAATGTCCTCCTTCATATACATTGCAAACATTTCATCACAACTCTCCGTATTTATTGTTCGCGTTCATTGTATAGTGTTTATTGTTCCATATGGCATCTCCTTCAGCACAATATGCACACCTCACAGCTCTTCTGCTTGGGAGAGTGGATGCCTCACACACAGTGGGGACTGGCGGCTGTTACCGTAGAAGAGTCTCCATGAAGCCAATGGACCAACTATTTCAATGACACAGAAGTCCTTGAAAGAGTCAAGCTAATTTTCATATCCACAGTGGAATCAACCCCTACACCTGGCTGCCTCGTTGTCTGTTTCTCCTTCCACGGTATTCTCATTTCCTGGAGTGCCCATCCTTGTCCGTCCTTCAAGTTTCACCGCAAATGCCACCTTCTCCAACGAGGCTTTCCTGATTCTCTGTCGCCATTCCCAAAGTCAGGTATCCTCAAAGCATACGTGTCACCGAACTCATCGCATCTCACCTATGCTTCTTTTCGGCATCTCCAATTTTTATTCTCGACAATCACCTTTATGAACGTCTTTTTTCCTTTCTACTACGCTGCAAGCTCTTTGAGCAC
The DNA here is from genome assembly GCA_963574415.1 of Tarsius wallacei. Classification (NCBI taxonomy): domain Eukaryota; kingdom Metazoa; phylum Chordata; class Mammalia; order Primates; family Tarsiidae; genus Tarsius; species Tarsius wallacei. The sequence continues at coordinate 3,214 of CAUYQG010200716.1, read as the reverse complement.
CACACTTAACCTCTGACTCACTTCTGTATCTGTTATGAGGGCTAGCAAAATCCTACATGAAGTAAGAACTCAGTAGATTTTGTTGAACAAATTGGTAAATGACTCATGGATGCGTCCTTTCACAACCATCTCTCTCGCTCCATTATCTGTGATCAGAAGATTTCAATGGCATTTAGTACATACATGGGCATTTAAAAAACAACAGCAGGCCATACACGGTGGCTCATGCCTTTAATCCCAGCATTTTGGGAGGCTGAGGCAGGAGAAATGCCTGAGCCTGGAGAGCTCAGTAAGCCATGATCATGCCGCGATACTCCAACTTGGGCAACAGAGTGAGACCCTGACTCAAAAAAAAAAAAAGCAACTTTTGGGCTCTGATATTAGAGCTGTGGATCTCAAAAACCACCCAATGAATCTATTTGTTACAGGAAATCAGGAAATACTCTCCACATTGCATATCATCTATGCACATTTCTACTTATCACCCAACTGTCATGAAGATCAAATAAGATAGAAGATGGAAGATTTTTTGGAAAAACTAAAGAAGGCACACATACATGAAGGTCTTAGCATCCGCATGGTTTTGGTGAGCCGGTTCGTTCTTAGTGCCTGCTAGGTGAAGCTATGCCACGAGGGTCTGGGTAATGATGTCCATTCATTCTACAGACATTTATCGGCCATTTTTGCAGATGCCGAGGACACAGCTCCAAACAAACTAACAAAGCTTCTTTTTTTTTTTTGAGTTGGAGTCTCACTCAGTCGCCCAGACTGGAGTGCAGTGGCCTGCAGCCTCGACCTGCTGGGCTCCAGCCATCCTTCCATCTCAGCCTTCCAAGTAGCCGGAACCACAGGCGCGTACTACCACGCCCGGCTAATTTTTTTGATTTATTGTAGAGATGAGGTCTCGCCAAGTTGCCCAGGCGGGTCTCGGACCCGCGGGCTCAGGCAATTCACTCACCTCGGCCTCCCAAAGCACGGGATTACAGGCTGAGCCACCGAGCCCGGCCCTAACAAAGCTTCTTGTCCTCGTGGAGGTTACGCGCTTGTGAGGCGAGAGGTAATAAACAAGTGAACGAGTAAATACACGGGTTATGACAGATAGTAGGAAGTGACATGGCAGACAGGGGGCACAGGAAGTGTGAGGACGGGTAGACAGGTGGTAGGGCAAGACTGAAGGAAGTGGGCGGATACAGAGAGTTGAACAGAGGGGTTCCAGATAGAAGGCACAGCACGTGCCATGATCCCACTGCAGTGCGAGCTTGGAACATTGGAGGAATAGCCAGGGGGTGGCTGCAACCCGTGAGGCAGGAAGACGGGGAGGGTAGAAGGAGGGGAGGTCAGAGAGGAGACGGGGCAATTGTAGGGCCTCAGGGACTCTGGCTCTTGAACCCGCAGCTCTCACTCTGGCTGAGCTGCGGAAACCTTGGAGCGTCCTGAGTAGGGCAGTGACAGGACTTAACTTAGATTTTAAGAGGGCCGCTTGGCTGCTGTGTCAGGTCTGGGCCTGTAACAAGGGTGGAGGCAGAGTCCTGCCTGGAGGCTGCCGTAGTCATCCAGGCGAGAGGAGATGGTGGGCAGTATTGGTGAGTGTGGAGGTGGTGGGAGACAGTCAGATTCTTGCTGTGTGCTGAAGGTCAAGCTGAGAGGATTTTCTGATGGGTTGCACCAGAAGAGTGAGAAAACAAAATGTCAAAGATTTTTTTGGCCTGAGAAGCTGGAAGGATGAGGTTGACATTCACTGAGATAGCAAAGGCTCTGGGAAGATTAGGAGTTCTGCTAGGGATGTGCCAAGTTCAAGATACTTATTAGCTATCTGAGCTGGGTGCGGTGATGTGTGTCTATAATCCCAACACTCTGGGAGGCTGAGGCAGGAGGATTAACTTGACGTCAGGAGTTTGAGACCAGCCTGGACAACATAGTGAGATCCCATCTGTACAAAAAACAGAAAAAAGTATTCAGGTGCGGTGGTACACGCTTGTATTCCCAGCTACATGGGAGGCTGAGGCAGGAGGATTGCTTGAGCCCAGGGGATCGAGGTTGCAGTAAGTTATGATTGGACCACTGCACTCCAGCCTGGGCAAGAGAGCAAGACCCTATCTCTTAAAAAAAAAAAAAAAAGTATAAGCCGGGCTCGGTGGCTCAGCCTGTAATCCCGCACCTTGGGAGGCTGAGGTGAGTGGACTGCCTGAGCCCGCGGGTTTGAGACCCGCCTGGGCAACTTGGCCAGACCTCATCTCTACCATAAATCAAAAAAATCAGCCGGGCGTGGTAGCGCGCTGTAGTGCCAGCTACTTGGAAGGCTGAGGTGGAAGGATCGCCGGAACCCAGCAGGTCGAGGCTGTGGTGGCCGGGAACGGCCACTGCACTCCAGTCTGGGCCACGGAGTGAGACTCCAACTCAAAAAAAAAACAAAAAACAGAGTGGCTCTTCTTAGAACTTAAAGAAAGGGCTTGTTTAGCCTTTCACCCTTTCTCACTGGAAGTGTCAACAGTGGAGAGTGTAGACCAAGGTACTGGATTGGTGATGTCATCTACAAAAATGTCAGCTACAGACTAGACCAATACCTCTCCTTCCGTTTCTTGTAGCCTTAGGTTGCCTCCTTTTGTGTCGTTCAGCAACAATACTCAAGAGGGTTGCTTCTACCCATTGTCTCCGATCCTTATCCTCCCATTCTCTCCCGAATCCTCTCTGCTTCCTCTCCCAGTGCTGCATCAAAATATCTCTCTCCAAGACCGTCCATCGGATACAGCCCACTATGTCTTATCTTCGAATCACTGTTGTCCCTTGGCTTATGGAACACGGTTCTTTCTTGGTTCTGCCCTTCCTTCACCTGTTGTTCCTTCTTGGAAGCCTTTGCTGAGTTCCTGCTTATATCTTCACTCCCTTAACACTGGGGAGCTCTGGGGCTCAGTCCGTGGCTCTCCTCATCCACACTCACTCTCTAATGATCATGTCCTACCTTGTGGCTTTAAATATCACCTGTGTGTTTTCAAATAACTATCAACTGCTTACCACCAGCCCAGACCTTTCCCCTGAACTCCAGACTTGTATACCTACCTGCCTACTGCATTTCTTTTCTATCCAGATAGCTAATACTTTTTTTTTTTTTTTGAGCTGGAGTCTCACTGTGGCCCAGACTGGAGTGCAGTGGCCGCTCCCGGCCACCGCAGCCTCGACCTGCTGGGCTCCGGCGATCCTTCCGCCTCAGCCTTCC
>CAUYQG010200711.1:0-16921 GCA_963574415.1 Tarsius wallacei | reverse complement strand
CAATGAAAACTATAAAACACCGCTCAAAGAAGTCAAAGGTGACATAAATAAATGAAAAAAATTCCATGCTAATGGACTAGAAGAATCAACATTGTTAAAATGTCCATCCTACCCGAGTCAATCTACAGATTTAATGCAATACCCATTAAATTACAAGCATTATTCTTCTCAGACATGGAAATGACAATACAGAAATTCATATGGAAACATAAATGACAACAAATAGCCAAGACAATCCTTAGCAAAAGAAACAAAGCAGGAGGTATCACACTTCCAGACTTCAAACTTTACTATGAGTCTACAGTACTCAAAACAACCTGGCAATGGTACAAGAACAGGTATACAGACCAATGGAACAGGAGAGAGATTCCAAAAGCAAAGCCTCAATTTCTAAACCAACTCATCTTTGACAAAGCCTCCAACAACAACCACGAGGAGAGGATAACCTATTCAGTAAATGGTGCTAGGAAAATTGGCTGATCACATGCAGAAGATTGAAACAGGACCTATACATATCGCCATACACAAAAATTAACTCTAAATGGATCAAAGACCTAAACATAAAACCTCAAACTGTAAGAACCTTAGAAAATGCAGGAGACACCCTTATGGAAATTGGAACTGGCAACCAACTCCTGATCAAAACCCCAAGTGCCCATGCCATTAGAGATAAGATAGACAAGTGGACCTCATCAAACTGACGAGCTTCTGCAAAGAAAAGAAACTGTCAAGAGAGCAAGGAGACAGCCCACAGAATGAGAAAAAAAGATTTGCCAACTGTATATCTGACAAAGGCCTAACATCTAGGATCCACAAGGAACTGAAACATGTTGAAAAGAAAAAAACAAACAGCCCTATTAAAAAGTGGGCAAAATGTATGAATAGATACTTCATACGAGGACACACAAGCAGCCAACAGATACATGAAAAAATGCTCAGCCTCAGTAATCATCAAAGAAATGCAAATTAAAACCACAATGTGATATCTCTTAACTCCAGTCAGGATGGCCATCATCAATAACTCAAAAAACAACAGATGCTTGAGAGGATGTGGGTGAAAGGGAACACTTTTACCATGTTGGTAGGAGTGTAAATTAGTACAATCTGTGGAAAATAGTTTGTCGATTCCTAAAAGATCTAAAAATTGACCTTCCATATGACTCCACAATCCTCCTTCTAGAAACATACCCAGAGGAACTCAAATCAGTCTATAACAAAGATACCTGCAGCATGTTTATTGCAGCATTATTCACAATAGCAAAAACATGGAACCAACTGTGCTGCCCATTGAAGGGGGAGTGGATAAAAAAAAATGTGGTATATACCATGAAATATTACACAGCTATAAAGAAGGACAAAATTATGAACTTCTCATCAACTTGGATGGTCTTAGAGTCTATAATACTCAGTAATCTATCACAGAAACAAAGAACTGAGTACCACATGTTCTCACTCATAAGTGGTCCTTGAACATTTATCATAAAACTATAAGAAAGGATTGGCAATAGTGGGAAATTGCCAGGGGAGGGAGGAGGAGCACAACTAAACAACAAGGGTACCTGCATAATGACCATTTGTATACCTAACCTTGAATTGTACCCCCCATCTTTAAAATAAAAAATAAAATTATTTAACCAATAAAAATATATAATAAAGTTATATCACTATTCTTGTTTAAGATTCACTGCATGAGTGGTCATGCCTCTAAAAAAGTTCAGTCTGTTGGACAATCTCCTGTTTTCAGCCCAAATGAACCTGAAAACGCAAAGATTTCAAATACCAATATACTTCTCATTTAAATTGATCTTCCATTTCTATTTTACCATATTTTATTTTATTCTTTACTAACTGGAGTTAATTTTCTTTCTTGCAAAATACTAGATGGCTCAACTCTAGTTAATCTTTTATATCTCCTATTTATATTTAAGACAGTTCAAGTATTATCTTCTTTATAATTTTATACAATTTCTCTAAGATACTGTGACTTTCATGTGCTCTGAACTCCTACATTATGCATGGTCCATAATAATATCACACATAATTTTACATTGTCTTGTATTGCGTCGACTAACCTCTATGCTCTTTCAAGTTTACAGCTATGACTTTTACTTTCTTAATTTCCAGTACACCTAGAACACACACAGTAAATAGCTCTACTATGATGGATTAATCAATACATATACCTATATTGAATGATTTTTTTCCTATACTGACCATAAATGTTTATCTTATATATTCAGTCAACTGGGTTTCTCTTGATTCGGGACTCTTTTTGCATGCTCCCGGCCACCGCAACCTCAACCTGCTGGGCTCCAGCGATCCTCCCGCCTCAGCCTTCCAAGTAGCCAGAACTATAAGCACGTGCTACTATGCCCGGCTAATTTTTGATTTATTGTAAAGATGAGGTCTAGCCAAGCTGCCCAGGCAGGTCTCGAACCCGCGGGCTCAGGCAATCCATTCACCTCGGCCTCCCAAAGTACTGGGATTACAGGCTGAGCCACTAAGGCAGGCCGATTTGGGACTCTTAAATGGGCAGTCAAATCAGCTGCAAGGAGCAGAGTGAGAATTGACTCTGCATTCTTCATTCCTGATCTGAAGATCCGCCCTCTTTCCTATTACTAGATGCTTTCCATGAATCAGGATAAAGTAGCAACAGCACAAAGTTTTTCTTTTTGAGTACTAATTATTTAATGCTACATAACAAATCACATCAAAACTTGGTGGCCTAAAGCAATACTAATAAGTTATTACCTGCCAATGTCTGTGGGTAAAGAATCTTCCTATTGCTTCACTGGGTACTTCAATCTGGGGTCTCCTGAGGCTGCAATCAGATTTCAGCTAGGGGTCCGGTCATCTGAAGGCCTGTGTGGAACTGAAGCACCCTCTTCTAAAGTAGCTTGCTCACATGATTGGCAGGTTGGTGCAGACTTTGGGTGGAAGGACCTCAGTTCTATGAAGTGTTACTTGAGTTTTCTAATGGAATGGCAGCTAGCTTATCTCAGAATGAGCAATCCAAAAAAGAACACCAAATGCTAAACAGGCCTTTTAGTATCTAGCTTCAAGTCACATATAGCCATTTCTGCCACTTTCTGTTGGCCACAAAGGTCAGTACTTACTCACTGAGGATCATAAAAAGGGTATAAATTTAAAAAGGCAAGAAACATTGAGGTCATCTTGCCAACTGGCCACCACACTTTGACAAACATTGGCCTGGAGCCTGAGTCCAAGGAACAAACCTGGCACTGTGGTAGGACTGAAGCATGGGACTGCAGAAGCTGGCTTGGTGCTGAAATGAAGTTGGATCCTGGGACCATGTAGGTCAACCTGAAACCTAGAGTCACCAGACTGACTTAGTTCCCGGTTTCACTGGAGTGGGCCTAGTGCTAAGGTCTACAGCTGTGAAAGGTGTTCACTTCACTCTCCTTCCTCCATACAGAAAGTCCACTCTGTACTACCTGGACTTGGGGAAAGGGTAACGTAGATAATACAATGCTGTCCTTCCTATCCTCTTCAATGCATCTTTTCTTGTCTCTGTGTTTACCCAGATGTTATAATTTCTCACTTGGATTTCCCATCTCTTATGTGTGTGCTGCGTGTGTGTTTCTCTGTGAGTGGATCGTTGCTTGAGACTTCAGTGATGGGACAAACACTAGAAACTCCTATTCTGCCACGTTGCTGATGTCATCCTCAGCATTATAAATTCTTACCAATAAATTTAGATGATAAACAGCATGTCTCAGAAATAGAAATTATCATTAGTAGGTTTTTTTCAAGATCTAAGAGGTCAGTTCTAATAACAAGTTATCTTTCTATTGGCCAAGATGCAAATGAGAGTATCAATAACCAGAGAAGTTCGCGCAACACTAGCCAATTCCTAAATTAATGAGCTGGATAATTCATTCCATTTAGTAGACTTCCAGACTGTAGTAATCTAAATTGATCACTTCTAACTTTTGGCATTGACAAAACAGTCACATTTATTTCATAATCTGTAAGAGTTATTCTTAGACTCCATTATAATTTGTTAAATGAAGAGAATAGTAGTTTTTTTTCTTTGCTTCCTATCCACTAACCTTAATATATCTCCTCATGAACTGAAATAAATTTACAAATAGCTGTTTTTGCAAAAACTCATTCTATGGAATCCTTCTCCCAAGAGTCTGGCAAAAAGACATTTAAAGCATTTTTTAAAACTAGGGGATTTTTTTAAAGCATTTTTCTCACTTCATATAGTTACCTGTAATCTAGTGTTCTCCTAACTACCATTTGAGGACTGCACAGTATACCACATGATTTTGTAAATAAAGTTGTACTGGAACACAGCTGTGCTCATTTGTGTACCTATTGTTTATTTGTACAAATTTATGGGGTATAGGTGAAACTTTTTTACATGTATGTAATGTGCAGTGATGAAATCTGGGTATTTAGGGCATTCATCACCCAGGTACAATACATTTTGTTACCTAATCACTCTGCTTTGCTATCAAACATTGAATTTTTTCCTTGTATCTAATTATATGTTTGTACTTTTTAACCACTTCTCTTTATCCTCCTCTCTTCCCCCTACTTATCCTTCCTAGTCTTTGTTATCTATCTTTCCCCTCTCTACCTCCATGTGGTCAAATTTTTTGGCTTGCACATATAAATGAGAATGTGAAGTATTTGTATATTTGTGCCTGGCTTATTTCACTTAAGATAATGACTTACAACTCCATCCATGTTGCCACAAATAACATGAGTTCATTCTTTTTTATGGCTGAATAGTATTGTGCATATACACCTTGTTCTCTTTATTCATTTATCTGTTGTGAACACTTAGGTTGATTCCATATATTTGCTATTGTAAATAATGCTGTGATAAACATACAAGTGCAGATAAGCCTTTGATATATGACTTTTATTCCTTTGGGTTGATACCAAATAGGTAGTTGCCAGATCAAGTGATAATTCCATTTTTAATTTTTTGAGGAAATTTTATACTGATTTCTATAGTAGTTGTACTAATTTACATTTCCACCAACAGTGTATGAGTTCCCTTTTCTCTGCATCCTAGCTAATATTCATTATTTTTTTTTTTATTTTTTTTTATTTTTGAGTTGGAGTCTCACTCTGTCATCCAGACTGGAGTGCAGTGGCCGCTCCCGGCCACCGCAGCCTCGACCCACTGGGCTCCGGTGATCCTTCCGCCTCAGCCTTCCAAGTAGCTGGAACTACAGGCACACGCTACCACGCCCGGCTAGTTTTTGATTTATTGTAGAGACGAGGTCTTGACAAGTTGTCCGGGTGGGTCTCGAACCCGTGGGCTCAGGCAATCCACTTGCCTCGGCCTCCCAAAGTGCTGGGATTACAGGCTGAGCCACCAAGCCCGGCCTATTCTTTATCATTTTAATGGTAGCCATTCAAACTGGGGTAAGAGGATATCTCTTTTGATTTACATTTTGTTGATGATTAGTAATGTTGAGTTTTTTATATACTCATTGGCCATTTATACATCTTCTTTGAGAAATTTCTATTCATGTCTTTGCCCACTTTTTAATGGGATTATTTGGTGGTGGTGGTGGTGGTGGTGGTGAAGTAGTTTGAGTTTCTTATATATTCTGGATATCAGTCCCTGATCAGGTGACTACAGAATTTTTTACCCATTCAACAGTCTATCCCTTTACTCTGTTGATTATTTATTTTGTTATGCAGAAGCTTTTTAGTTTAATTAAATATTATTTGTCTCTTTTTGTTCTTGTTGCTTTTGCTTTTGAAGTCGGTCATAAATTATTGGCCTAGACCAATGACCAGGAGTTTTTCCTAGTTTTCGTCTTGTATTTCTATGGCTTTGAGTCTCGTGTTTAAGTGTTTAATCCATTCAGAGTCGATTTTTTGTATGTGGTAAGTGATAGGGGTCCAGTTTTATTCTTCTGCATGTGGCTATACAATTTTCTCAGCACCATTTATTAAAGAGAGTGTCTTTGCCCAAATGTAAGTTTTTGTGAGTTTTGTCAAAGATCAGTCAACTATAAGTATTTGGTTTTATTTCTGGGTTCTCTATATGCTCCATTATTCTATGTGTCAATTTTTACACCAGTCCCATGCTGTTTTAGTTACTATATCCTTGTGATATATTTTGAAGTCAGGTATTATGATGCCTCTGGCTTTGTTCTTTTTGCTCAAGATTGTTTGGGCTATTCAGGCTCTTTTTGGTTCAAGAAAGAATGTTTTTAATTCAAAGTACATTGGTACTTTGATAGCAATTGCATTGAATCTGTACATTGCCTTGAGCAATATGGGGACTTTTAAAAATATTTATTCATCTCATCCATAAGCGTTGGTTGTTTTGCCATTTTTTTGGTCACTTTCAATACCTTTTGTCAATGTTTTGTAGTATTCCCTATACAGATATTTCACTATTTGGTTAAATTTATTCCTAGGCATTTTAAATTTTTGTAGAGAATTTTTCTTTGGCTATATCATTATTAGTGTATAGAGTTTTGTACATTGATTTTGTATCTTAAAACTACTGAATTCATTGATCAAATCTAAGACTTTTGGGGCAAAGTCTTTAAGATTTTCTAAATATACGATTATATTATCAGCAAAGAGAGACAATTTGACTTCCTCTTTTCCAATTTGGAAACTTTTTATTTCTTTTTCTTGCTTGATTGCTTTGGCTAGACATTCAGAATAACAGTGGTGAAAGTGGGCATCCTTGTCTCATGCTAGTTCTTAGATAAGCCTTTCAACTGTCCCCATTCAGTATGATGTTAACTATGGGTGGTGGCCTATATATATATGGCATTTATTATTTTAAACTGTTTTCCTTCTATGCCTACCTAGTTTGTTGATAGTTTTTACCATGAAGGGTTGTTGAATTTTATCAAATGCTTTTTCCACATCTATTGCAATGACCATATGATTTCTGTCCTTCATTCTGTTAATGTAATGTATCATGTTTATTGATTTCCATATGTTGAACTATTCTGGCATACCTGTTATAAATCTCAGTTGCAATGTATTATCTTTTTGATGCTTCTGTGGATTCAGTTTGCTAATATTTTATTGAGAATTTTTGCATTTATATTCATCAGGGATATTGACCTGTAGTTTTCTTTTTTTGTTGTGTTCTTTTATGGTTTTTGGTATCAAGGTGATGTTGGCCTTCTAAAATAAATTAGAGAGAATTATTTCCTCTTTACTCTTTTGGAATACTTTTGGCATGATTTAGTATTAGCTCTTCTTTGTATACTTAGTAGAATTTGACTGTGAGTCCTCCCAGTCTTGGGTTTTTTAGTATTGAAAGATATTTATTACTGACTCAATCTCGCTTGTTATGATCTGTTCAGATTTTCTGTCTTATTGACTTAATCTTGATAGGTTGTATGTTTCCAAGAATTTAATCATTTCTTACACATTTTCCAGTTTGTCAGTGTATAGCTGTCCATGATAGTTTCTGATGATCTTTTTGTATTTCTGTGGCATCAGTTGTACTGTCTCATTTTTCATTTCCAATTTTGTTTATTTGGGTCGTTTCTCTTCTTGACTAGCTAGTGGCTTATCAATCTTGTTCACCTTTTTGAAGAACCAACTTTTCTATTTCATTTAGCTCTACACTTATTTTTATTATTTATTTTCTTCTGCTAATGTGATTTGGTTTGTTCTTGCCTTTGAGGTGCATTGTTAGGTTGTTAACCCTTGTAACCCTTCTACTTTTTTATGTAAACATTTAGTTCTGTTTTTGCTATACCCCACAGGTTTTGTCATGTTGCGTTTTCATTTTTACTTGTTTTAATTTTTTCATCTTAATTTCTTCATTTACTCAATGGTCATTCAGGAGCACTTTGTTTCATTACCATGCATTTGCATGGTTTCCAAAGTTCCTCTTTGTATTGATTTCTAGTTTTATTGTGGTCTGAGAAAACACTTGGTATGATTTTGATTTTTTAAAATTTGTTGAGACTTGTTTTGTGGCCTAACATGTGGTATATCTTAGAGAATGTTTCATGTGCTGATTTTTTAAAAATGTATGTTCTGCATTTATTCGAAAGAATGTTCTATAAATGTCTGTTAGCTCCAGTTTGTCAGAAGTTCAGGTTGAATCCAATGTTTCTTTGCTGATTTTCTATCTAGATGATCTGTCTTATGCTGAGAGTGGAGTGTTGAAGTTCCCACTGATCGTATTGCAGTCTATATCTCTCTTTAGATCTAATAATGCTTGCTTTATGAATCTGGGTATTTCAGTGTTGGGCACATATATATTTAGAATTGTTACATCCTCTTGCTGGATTGCTCATTTTATCATTGTATAATGACCTTTTTTTTTTGTTTTTTTTTTTTTGACTGATGCTGACTTAAAGTCCATTTTATCTGATATACTTACAGTTACTGTTGTTCTCTTCAAAATTCCAACTGTATGAAATATCTTTCACCACCCCTTTACTTTCAGTCTATATGTGCATTTACTGATAAGGTAAGTTTTTTTTAGAATTGACTACAAACTTTTCTCTTTCTGCTTTTAGGATCCACCCTTTATCTTTGACTTTAGACAATCTGACTATAATGTGCCATGAAGAAGGCCTTTATGCATTGTAACTGCCTAGGGATTGCTGAGCCTTCTGTATCTGAATGTCTAAAGTCTTGCTAGACTTGGGAATTTTTCATCTATTATTTTGTTAAATAGCTTTTCTGACACTTCTTTTTTCTCTTCATTCACAAGGATATTAAGAATGCAAATATTTGGTAGCTTTTGTTGTCCCTAATGTTACAATGGCTTCACTCATTTTTTTTCTTTGTTTCTGTCTGACTGATTTCAAAAGGCCTCTCTTCAAATTCTGAGGTTCTTTCTTCTGCTTGATCTAATCTATTGTTGAAGCTTTTAAATGTGCTTTGTATATCCTTCAATGAATTCTTTAGTTCCAGTATTTCTGTATGATTCTTTTTTAAAGTATCTATCTCTTTGATAAATTCTTCATTAACATCCTGAATTGCTTTTTTGATTTCATTGTATTGTTTTTCAGAATTTTCTTGTATACCACCGAGCTTCTTTCAAATCAGTATTTTGAATTCCTTATCTGGAACTTCAAAAATTTATTTTTGATTAATATCTATTGCTGGAGAATTATTATGTTCCCTTGGAGCGATCTTATTTTCTTGCTTTTTAACATATTCTGTGTCCTTGGATTGATAGTCGCACATCTGATGCAACAGTTGACTCTCCCTATTTTTTAATTTACTCTTGCAGGGGAATACTTTTTCCTGAAGATGTATCTATGGTGTTGGTTGGGTAAGGCACTTTGGCATTGATTCTGGGTGTTTAAAGTAATGTAGTGTCTGTATGATTTATTTGAGTGTAAACAGTGTTAGGATGCAGTTATTAGTGGAGGCTGTGGTGAAGTTGTACTGAGGATTGGGATGCCAAGTAAGCCAGTCTTCAGGTCCCAGTGATGGCAGTGATGGGCCATGTCTGCCTATCCTTGTGTCTCATTGCAATTCTGATCAGCACCATTGCTGGAAGTTACCAGTAGACCAATACTTAGGTCTCCATTTGGCCTGCTTGGATGCCAGTAGTGGCAGCAGTGGACCAGACAGTTGGGAAGGTTTTTGGACTCCTGGACAGCTAGTGTAGTGTGGGCCTTGGCAGTAGTGAAACAATTCTCTGGGTTTTGAGTGATGTACACTGATGTTGACATTAGCTGCCATGTGTTGAGCAGGCAAGTCTCCAGGCCCACAAATGGTACTTGGAGTAGGTGCCAGCTGAGATGGTAATGGCTGAGAATTTAGGCTCAACCTCAAGCCTCTGGGAGAAGTGCTGAGAGGCCCAAGGTGGTGGATTGTGCTGGGTAATCCCCAGGACCCCAGGCTATATGCTCTATCTCAGGGAAGGATGAAGTCAGGCTTGGTGAGAACAGGCACTAGCCATGGTGGATGGAGACAGGATGATCCTCAGACCCAAAGCAGAGTTCTTGAGTGAGAAGCAGCAGCAGTTGTGCTAAGGTCCTTCCACTGGGTACTGTGGAATCAGTCTCAGTGGCCACAGCCTGGACTGGCAGGTGAGGAGCCCACACCCCTAGTTGCACAGGGACTTGCACGTCAGCCCTGGAAGTGGTAACCTGTGACTAGCTCACTCCCAGTCCCGGTTGCTGGAGCCCCTGCCTAACTCACAACTAAGTCCCAACAGCATCTCCTTCCCTATTCATGTCCCAGTCTCAGTCCATGTCCCAGTCTCAGTCCCAGCAGCTCTTGCACCACATTACTGACAGCTGCACTGCATATCTTGCTCACTCCTCAGCACTGGCTGTGGAAGCACTCCCAGATCATGCTCCAGTCTCAGAAGCAACAGTCTACATTTCCTTAATGTCTCAGTCCTGGTGCTGCTGAGTCCCAGGACGCATACAGTGTGCCAAAGACGGTTTGAAAGGGTAACTTGCTGTAGCCACTTAACTTTCAGGGTATGGGACTGAGTGCACGCTCTTTGTCTAGAGCAGTTCTGTCCCATGGTCTTCTGTCAGTTCCCTATATCAGTTTTAGGGATTTGGAGGATTGAAGGGGCTATTCTGTGGCTAGGATTACACGATTCCATGGTGGGGATGTAGGTCTCGGGAAGTTTCTCAGCTTGCCCTTTCTTCATATTGGGAAGTGACTCTGGAGAATTGTTATTCAGCTGGGGTAGGAGACAGATACCCAATTTCAAGATCTGAGGTACATTGTCCTTGTATTGGACCAAGCAACAAAATGAAGGTGACCAAATTAAGAGAAAAATGTCTCATCAAACCCTACTCATTAAAAAAAAGACTTATTTTTCAGATGTAGATACCACAAATACTGTCATAGATATGGGAAAAACAGGAAAACATAGCCAAAATAGCCAAAAAATGTCATTTAAATAGTCAAATGTTTGGAACTCTGATGATTTCCAAGCCACTGGCTTTATAAGTTTGTTTACTTACTCTACATTACTTCAGTAGTCATCATGCACATAACTACAATCAGAGTTGTATTCAATGAATAAGTGTGGATTCATAGTTCCTTGGCATGCAAGCAATAAATTTAAGTGAGTCTGAGTCAGCCAGTAACTGAGATTTGCAGCTAAAACAACTTGGTCTGAAGCTTTCTGGGCCAAACAATAATGGTTCCTAAAAGAACTAGTTTTCATTGAGAAGGCAAGGGAGAAGTCAGGCTAACCTGTCTTCTGTTGTATCTAGATGATCTACCCGATATCAGTTCTTGCTAACCAAGTTTTATGTGGTATGTTGTCTGTCAAGGCAAGTTTAAACTTGTGTTCTCACTGTCAAATAATGAGTTCATTATTTCAGGGAAAAATACAGGCTGGAATGCTTGGCATTAACCCTATCCATTTAGCTCCAAATGACACGGGCTATTACATAATTTTAGTGTGCATTTGCATACTCTTCTAAATGCATTCAAGACTCACTAACACGAGCACTGTTATTAAAACTCACTAAAGAGACATTGAGTTCTAACCAAATGTATTTATTGTTTTATTTCAAATACACTGACCTTAGTAAAAAATGTTTAAGTCACTGCTTAACCTTCTTAGTGGCTTCAGGGTCAGTTTTACAATGTTGCCGCATAGTGTAGCATATGTGAGAATGTGAAAGATTCCTTCTATGGAAATAAGTAACCGAGTGGAGGAGCAGAGCCACGACCTCGGCGTTATTTCAGCTCATCAATTCTCTAATAATATTTTTCACACTGTTTTATGTTTTTTTTAATGGAGATACTGGCAGCTTGTGCACTTTTGTTTGGCACTTATAGTGGGAGCAAGGAGAACTTAATAAAGAATAAAGATGCTTTTTCATTTATTTAAAAGCAGCGAGTGCTACCTTATGCTTCCAAAATTATTTGGAAAACATGTCCTGTGGAAATTCACAGAGTTCTGAAAATCACAATACAATAATTTTATATCTACTTGACAAAATTAAAACAAATTCTGATGCCTCAGGAGCATGCTATGAATGCACTGGTCTAGGAACCAAGAAATCATCACTTTTGTTTCAGCTTCAATACTCTCTGTCTTCAAGACTTGAGGCAAGTCACTTGACCTCTCTGGGTCTCAGATCTATCCTTTGTTGGTTGCTAAAGTCTTTTTCAACCATGAAATGTTACTTCTGAATTTGTATTTATACAAAGTGTGGGAATTTAAAAACACAAGTTGATGTGTCATCTCTGCCCATCTTCCACATAGCAAAAAAAAAAAAAAAAGGCAGAGACAATGAATCTGTAATTATATCACTCCTTTGATTAGTGATGTCATATGAAATGATCTGGCCAACAAGACAGATTAGGAGATTTCCTTTATAAATATAAATCTCTTTATATTTGAAATTTCTCCCCCATTTTAATTTGCAATTCCTATTAAAAATACTTTCAGGGCAACTTCATAGGTAGTACTGTGGAGGAGGTAAGGAAAAGATACAATTGTTAACTTTTGAATAGGCCAGCTAAGAACCTTTAATGATGAATCTTATTTCTCAGTCCTATATCCGCTAAATCTGCAACTCATGCCTATGGCTTGATACTTGCTCCAGAGTATTTAAATGATTTCCAAATAATCTAATGATGATTTCAATTTTCAACCATTTTTTAAAAGAAGAAAAATATTTGTGTGTAATCTAACATTAAGCTTAATTTGATGTTTGAGGATATATTTTTCTCCAACCCAGCAATTTTTTTTGAGTTGTTCTCTAGAATTATATCAAATTCTAATTCTCTTTTCTAGTTTAAGGAAGAATACAAGGAAATCATATCTCCTGAGAATAACATAGCCTGTGGATATATCTAAAGAAGTGAGTTGATAGCCACAAACAAGTTTGTTAGGTCAGTTTACATGGCAAGCCACTACACCCTGCTACACGCAGGCAGAACAGGCTAACCACAGTTAAGTGTTTCCAATTATTTTTGCTATTACTTCCCATTTCATTTACCTTTTGATGCCTTTTATCTCCCAGCAACATACAAACCTATGAGGCAGAGAATGTGATGGATTTTTTTGAATACCTGTCAAGTTCACTTTTGAAGAAAAGCTTATAAACCAGCTATGCCTTATTGGTTTGCAACCATGTCAAACCGAGTGGTTTTAATTTTTTTTCTTTTACTACTGAATGCCAACAAGGTGTCTGTTACTATTAGCAGCAAAGAATGTTCCCCTTAAATTGTAATTAGAAGAATATTAGCATTTTCACTCTTACCTTCTAGCCAAAATATTCAATTATTAATATAATAATATTAAAAATGTGAGCATACAATGGCATGATTACTTTCTTAAATCCTTATCCTTTTTGTATTTCCTGGATAAAATTTTTCTGCATAATTTTCAGGAATGCACAACTATTACCTTATGTAACATCTCCTTGGTGGACAGATTCAGACTTTAAAATGGCGGTCATTTTTCCTGTAGAAAGTTATAAATTTAAATCCTGTTGAGGTTGAATGATAATTAGAAACCAATTTCATACAGTTCTTCTTTTAGTGTGATATACACGTCTATGACAAAATAGTGATTCAAACCACTGTTTTAAACCTGACATTTTAACTTTTCTGTTGAAATAAAAATGCATTTTTACTGTTGTTTATTTGCATTGGATTTATGATTCTCAGCATAAGATCAGTTTTAACTTTTAACTATGGCTATAATCATTTGAGACTTTTCCAAGAGGGAGCTTAACAGCTCAAATTAATAAGCTTTAACTTAGGCTTCAAAATAATGAATAAAATATTGTTCCATCAGCACGGGTCCAGACACACAAAGCAAAGATATATATGAAGGGGCATCTAAGACAGCTAAAAAATATATAATAATTTTTCTTTCTATTAGTTAAGGATATACAGTTCACACTGAATGTTAATCCTGTTCAGAGATCTGCTTGCTCAGCAGAGGGTTTTTGCATGACTTAGATTCCTAAGTCTATGTCCTTTTCCTCAGCCCCTTGCTAAACTGGGCCTTTTGAAGAAGTGGATGAGAACACCTTAAATAGCTTCTTACCTAGGAAGAAAAGACATAAAATGCACTTTGGGATATTTTCCCAAAAACAACTAACAGTTAAAAAAAAAAACAAAAAAACTAACAGTTGAAGCATCAGTGGCATAGAGGTTACACACAAAAACTGATCCAAAATAATACTTCCTCTTCCATTTTAAACTATAAGGGCTGCCCTCCTCAGAACCAGCAGGCTTTCAGGAGGGTAACCAGCCAAACATCATGATTAACAATATTCCTGTAGGTCAGTAAACTCTAGTTTAATTATCTCCTCTTTGTTCCATCCTGCTTTTTCTCCACATGTTCTTTTTTTATTGTATTACCCATTTATACAACATTCTTTTAAATTATTTATCTATTTATTTATTTTAGAGTTGTGGGGTTCATGTGAGGATTTGCTACATAAGCAAAATGCATGAAGGTGAGGTATAGGCTTCTAGCAAGCCCTCTCCCCTCTGGTAGTGGACATGGTACTCAATGGGCAGTGTGTGCCCATTTTCCTCCCTCCATCCATCCCTCTCTGCCTCTCTCCTCCTTTAGCATTGCCCAGTTTTGTTTTCATCTTTGTGTTCATGTGCCCAATGTTTAGAGCCCCATTTTTTTTTTTTGTTTGTTTCTGTGATAGCTCACTTTGAATGATGGTCTCCAGTTGCTTCTATGTTGCTACAAAGGACATGATTTTGTTCTTCTTTATGACTGCATAGTATTCCATCATGTATATGCACTACATTTTCTTTATCCAGTCCACTTTTGATGGGCATCTGGGTTGGTTCCATGTTTTAGTTACTGTGAATAATGCTGCAATAAACATATGTTTGCAGATTTTTTTTGGTAGAGCAATTTATGTTCCTCTGGGTATATTCCCAGAACTGAGATTGTTTAGTTATAAGGTAGTTCAATTTTTAGTTCTTTGAGAAAATGTCACACTGCTTTCAACAAAGATTGAACTAGCCTACATTCCCATCAACAGTGCAGAAATGTTTCCTTTTCTTTGTAGCCTTGCCAGCACCTGTTGCTTTTTACTTTTTAATGATAGCCATTCTGAATGGTGTGAGGTGGTATCTCATTGTAGTTTTGATTTTCGGTTCTCTGATAAATAGTGAAGCTGAGCATTTTTTCATCTGTGTATTGGCTGCTTATCTCTTCCTTTGAGAAGTGTTTGTGTAAGCTTTTGCCTATTTAATGGGTTGGGGTTTTTTGTTTGTTTGTTTGTTTTTTCCTGTCAGCTATTTGAGTTCCTTATAGAACCTGGATATTAGGTCTTTGTTAGATTCATAGCCTGCAAATATTTTTTTTCCCATTCCATGGGTTGTCTCTTTACTCTCTTGATGTTTTCCTTTACTGTGAAAAAATGTTTTACCTTGATAAGGTTCCACCTGCTAATTTTAGTTTTTGCTACATTTGCTTTTGAGGACTTGGCTATGAATTCACTGCTTACTTCAATGTCCAGGAGGGCGTTCCCGAAGTTTTCACCTAAGATTCTTATAGTTTGAGGTTTTATATTTAAGTCCTTGCTCCATTTTTAGTTTATTTTTGTATATGGTGACAGGTAGGGGTCCAGTTGCATTCTTCTGCATGTGGTTAGACAGTTTTCCCAGCACCATTTGGGTGACAGGGGAGATGTTTGTCTTGTTCCAGTTATTAGGGGGAATGCTTCTATCTTCTGCTCATTAAGTATGGTCTTAGCTGCAGATTTGTCACAGATGGATCTTATTATTTTGAGGAATGTTCCTTTGATGCTTAGGTGTTTGAGGGTTTTTAATCAAGAAAGGTTGTTGAATTTTATTGAATGCTTTCTCTGCATCTAATGAGACAACCATGAGGTTCTTGGTTTTACTTCTGTTTATGTGATATATTACATTTATTGATTTGCATGTGTTGAACCAGTCTTGCATCCCAGTAATGGAGCCTACCTGGTCATGACTGATGATCCTTGAAATGTGCTGATGGATACTATTTGCAGAATCTAGTTTGAGATTTTTGTATCTGCATTCATCAGGGAAATCAGCCTGCAGTTTTCTTTCCTTGTTGAGTCCATGTCATTTTGTGGTATCAGGATATTGGATTCATAGAATAAACTGAAAGAATTCTTTCCTTCTTGATTACTTGAAACACCTTCTATAGGATTGGTATCACTCTTCCTTGTACAGTTTGTAGAATTCAGTTGAGAAACCATATGGCCCAGGGCTTTTTTTCTTAGTGGGGAGGTTTCTTATTACTGAGTTGATTTTTCGGATTTTGACTGATCTACTTAGGGTTTCAATTTCTTCCTTTTTCAATATTGGGAGGTGATGTGATGCCAGGAATTCCTCCATTTCCTCCAGATTTTCTAGTTTATTCACATGCAGGTGTCTGTAATAATCTCTGTTAATATTTTTTATTTCTTTTTTATATATATATCAATATTTTTTATTTTGATATTGTGGGGTACAGTTAAGGGTTAGGTATACAAATATGCTTCGTTCAGGCACCCTTGTTGATAAGAGGTGTCTCCCCGTCCCCAGACAAATATTGATTACCATTAATCCCACCTTCCTTTCCCTCCTCACCCCCATAGTTTCCCACCACTATCAGTCCTTTTCTTACAGTATTACAATAGATGTTCAAGGTCCACTATATGAGTGAGAACATGTGATACTCAGATCTTTATTTCTGTGAGAGGTCACTCAGTATTATAGACTCTAGTTCCATCCAGGTTGCTGCGAAATTCATGATTTTGTTCTTTTTTATGGCTGTGTAGTATTCTATCATGTACATGTACCACATTTTTTTAATCCAGCCCTCTTTTGATGGACAGTATGGTTGATTCCAGGTTCTTGCTATTGTGAACAATGCTGCGATAAACATACGTGTGCAGGTATCTTTTTTATAGAGTGATTTGAGTTCTTCAGGGTATATTCCCAGTAGGGGGATTGTGGGGTCATATGGGAGGTCGATATT